>VWPU01001538.1:0-94311 GCA_013398955.1 Callaeas wilsoni | reverse complement strand
AAAGGAAAAAAAAAATCTGTATGCTCAGCCTTAATACAATGTGTATAAAAGAAGGATTCTTGCCTCTCAGCTCCCCCTGCTCTTTTTAACTTTTAATGTAAAGCATGGACTGAGATGTGCAGCTCAGATTTTGACTTCTTGAATCTCCTTATAGAACTCCAAAATAGCTTCAGTCTGACATAAATATTAAGTTTGCCCTTAGGAAATGTAAGAGACGTTGCTGTTTAGAGACTCTGTGGTTTTCTCATAATAATTTAAGCCTGACATCTTTATCTAGGTATTTCTAGGTAAAATCCCAACAAGTTTGAATGAAAAATTTAGATTCAAAATGTGTTCTGCCACTGGGGATTTAATGTACAAGACTACCAAATAATGAATAAAATGCTCTGTGCATGCATTAGATAAGAAAGCATTATCTTGTTCACTTGCTATAATTAAAATTTGTAAATACATTGAGCTACTTACTGTGCTTTTTTTCTTCCTCTTAGAAGTAATTTGCACCATTTACAATAAAAATTGATAATTAAAGCATTAAAATGTCATGGTTCTGCTCTTATTTGTGCTTTCATACTTGCACATGTTCATGAAGTTCCATTATTTTGTATGCTAATTCTTTGGATTTTAAGTGAATAAATAATGACAACACCTAGACAGTGGGTTGTGGGATTAGTTACTACTTTCAGCAGATTCAGGTTAACAAAGAAGGAAACAAATCTGAAGAGTATTTTTGGTATAACTTTGTGGTACTTTAAGATGATATGTATATAAAAACTTTAACCTATACATAAATTAAACATTCCTATATTTTCGAACAGATACTGTGCTTGACAATTAGAACTATATTGCTGTTTTCTTTCAGGAGTCAGTTAATGTTGGCTGCTGAATGGTTTTTGTCTGGGAATTTGTCTTTGAAAATAACTATTTTGTTGGTCCGTGTAGCCAAAGCACAGGTCTGACTTTTTGACCATTAGCACCTTAAAAGATAAATTAGTTTTCTGGAAATAAATCTTGAAATGCTTATAAAACTTGTAAAGATTCTTCAGAATGACTTTTTTAAATTAGAAGTGAAAACTTTTTATCATTTTAAGTATATAATTTATCCTCAGTGGTCACTTATAATATGCACCTCTAGAAATAGCCATCAAATTTATTGTCCAGTGACAAACCACAGTATTCCAGTGTCCTTTTTGCTGATTAGTAATTCATTAAACCAAGGTGTCACAGTTACACTTTCATTGGAGTCTATTGAACTTTAAATAAGTGAATGTATATGTTTATCTTTTGAGTGACCTTAGAAAAGCAAATCAGAAGGTTGCATTCTCTCTGGAGAGTGAAAATACAGTGTTTTGTAACAGTGTTGATAATTAACCATTGAAATATACTGGAAAGTAGTGGAGAGGCTAATTCCTCATGTGGCTCATCATTGTGAGCTAGGAATCCCAATAGCCACCTAGAAGTTGCTTTGATAGTTATGAAGTGTATGACAAAATTTTCATATGTTTTTACTGAATAAAAGTCTGCCACTGCTCTAAGTGAGTTTGGAAAGCATCCAGACTCAGAAGTTTGGATTCCAGTCTCACAGGAAATATTTAACCAACTCTGCTTTTATTACTTTACTGTCTGTAATCCTAAAGTCATTGTGCTTGCTGGAATGCTTACACAATGGGAGCATCCTGCGTTGCCTCATGAAAGCTTGCCTTTAATTGAAGAAAACTTTTAGCAAAACCTGTAAAGCCTTTCCTAAGTATAGGGGTTTTCTCTAGGAACAAAAGTATTGTGTAATTCTAAATCAAGTCAGAATCTGAAGCTCAACTAAAGAGATATTCCTTCTTCATCTGATTTCGGCAGTAGACATGCATCTTCCTGTGCTCTAATTCTGTATGGTCCAGGGCCTAGATTTTTATATTATTGGAGGAAGGAGGGGCTCACTACCATCTCCGAATTTCCTACCTAGGCACTGGGCTGTCATATATACAGAGTATTCCTCAGAGTGTGCCAAGTATAAGAAATACTAATACCTTAGTGGGTGACACCAGTCCTAGATAAGTGCATCTATTTTTGCTGTTCTTTAAAAATTTTTTTTCTACTTTTTCTTACCTTTTCTTTTCTTTTACTTCTCTCCCTCTCCCCAGCATCAGAATTCCATTCTTAGTCTTGTCATACCAAATAATCTGTTTGTTCTTCTACAGACGATATTTGCTTTAAAGTACTGTCTAGCATGTTGTTTGAGGAGGGTGGCATTGGGGGGGAAAGTTCAGGGTGTTGTGTTTTCAAGAAGTCCTAATTAATATAGCTCAAAGGCTATAAATATAAAGTTTTGCCTCTCCAGGTGCTTCATTGCTGTACTCTATCTGGCAGGTCAATTGGCTTTCCTAATTCTTGTCTCTGTCAATCCACACAGAAATGTGTGGAGAAGTGCTGTTGCAGTATCCAGATAAAGAACAGCAACAAAAATCTTTTTACAATGTCATTATTAGCAGAGTTCTTTATATCTGAAAACACAAGTAGTATGGAAGATATTCATGCTTCCTGCATTGCTGCAAACACGCTTTACCTCCTGAGTGGTTTGGCTCATCAGATAACTCCTTCACTTCAATTACTTACTAGGTGATGTTGTGTCAAGAGTCATTGCTGTGTGTTTGTCTTCGTGGGGGGAGAAGACAGGACAGAGTCACCTCTGGGACAGGATACCCGGTGGAGAAGCACGGTTCAAAGAGCCACCAGGGAGAGGTTACATTTTGAGAAGTCTTTTTCAGTGGCAGTGCCAGAATAAGCAGCTCTAGTGACTGCCTACCCGTTGTTCTCATTCTTCTCCCTGCTCAACTGTGCCAGTTATACTTATTTGTGTGGCCACAGGATGAAATGGATTCAGGAACTGATCCAGGCTCAGCCGTTCCCAAAAAAGAGGGTTGTTTTTAGCCTGGGTTGGTTCCTCAGTGTGGTTTACTACATAGCCACACAATGGTCTTGGCAAAGTTAGGAAGGAAGAGGGAAGAGAAAAGGTATGTTTAACTCATGTCCTACACTGGAAAGAAAGGATCGCAAGTGATCCTTGAACAGGAGAAGCATGTAATTGTGGGACTGCTTAACCATAGGTAAAGCTGAAGAGAAGTACTAAGGACTTCTTCACACTTCTTCACTTTACTGGTCATTTCTCATTTATGGATTTTAAGAATTAGCTGTTCTGTCCTTGCAGAATTTGGAGGCTCAGTGAACATTTTTATAGCTGAATGAAATGACCAATAAAGTCACATCATACAGCATATCACTTTTAAAGTGATAGTTCAGCATCTGGCTGCCAGGCATTCTTTCATAAAGATATATGCAACACAAGGCAGTTAGGAATATATGAAATGTGCTTTGCTAAATGATCATGGATTTAATATTTACCTATATGAATTTATAACATCTACGATTTTGTAAGGCTATGTTTCTAAAATGTTACATTATACAGAAAGATTAAACTTCATGAATAAAAAGTTTTAGTTTCTTCATTTATTAGTTTAGCTGTATGAATATTGATTATATTAAATACCCTAAAAAAGGCATGTTTGCCAACTTTTAGTGTTTTCCCACCCACGCACCACCTCCTAATTTTGTCTCTGGCAGATGTGTTTCTGCAGAATAAGTGTTTCTGCAGTGATAATTATAACACTTATAACAGGTAATTTGCAGATTTGGTAACTCACAAAAAGCATTATTATTTTGTTGCACCTTAATTTTGAAGCTGGTAACAATTTCAACACTTTATTGCAAATCTAAAATGTTAGAGTGTATGGAATATCTAATCTAGAAATTAAGCATTGCTATGTAGCATTTAGCAAATGAATGTCTAAAGGGAGCTCAAGGTACAATTTAAATTGGGGAGGAGTGTGTGTCATACTTTACTTCAGATGATGATGTGCACATGGTGGGTAGATCCAAGCCTTGCTGAACCAATGAAACACATGGTTTGAACCTGCCTCAAGGCTTTTTCTTTTCTTAAATTATCACCTCTAAGAAGACGAAATGATTTTCAGTTTTAAAAGCTAACACCACAATAAGTTCCACAGTCCCCCTTGATGACCTGTTTCCATGTGTGATTTTACTTAGAAATTTATATTATAAGTTATATAATATAATATATATTTATATTTCTACTAGTTAAATCTGTTTCTGTTTAGCATTGCAGTTTAGATATGCAAGATTTGTAAACTCTGAGAATTTCTTTTGAAACTTTAATGAGGCCTGAAACAGATTAACACAAAAGATGTTGTTTTGGACTGTTATTCTCTGCAGGGGAGGATTTTGATGTCATGTAACACCTAGATTTATTTTTTTTTAATAGTAATGACAAAGCTGGGCAGCTGTCAGGGGTCTTGAGGTAATGCCTAATTTTTGCGATGACTGTTGTTCTAAGGGCTGCAATGTGGGGTGTTGATGTTGTCAACCTCAATGTGTGTTCCAGAGGGGAGTCTCCTTCAGGTACTGACCTCTGGCTGGAAGTTCTGGCAAAAAGAAAGGCAACCTGAGATAGTTTGACAAAACTCCCATTAGTTAAACATAAGATATTCTCAGTTCAAAAATTCTGGTTTAACATTTTGGCAGTTTCTGCCAAAGCAAAGCACTGAGCTATTTTAGGATCCCTGAATTCCTGCCCAAAGTTCCCTTTGTTATCAATTGTAGTTAATGGCTGACCTGAACATATGAGGACTAGTGATCTCTGCCATGCTATTCTCTCCTCTAACTTGTTCAATGTTCTTCTCCTAGGATAGCATTCATTAGTTGTTCTTTCCAGTCTTCTTTTACTAAATTGTAAAAATCTGTTACTTTAACCTTTTCTCGTAGATAACAATTTTAAATCTCTCCATTTTTTTTTCTGTTAGATTTTTAGGGTGCCACCTGGAAGTGACGGGAAAGTTTCTGTTCCATAAAAGTAAAATTATGCAAGTACTTACTGTTTATTAATCTTTCATTGCTTTGCGACCCTCAATATGCAGATATAGCCATTCTCAATTGTCTGGATTATGGATTAATAAGGGTTTGTATCCTTCAATGCTTGACTGCAGGATATTGCCATGATATGAGTAATGGAGGTGGCAACTCCTTGCACGTCTTCCTGTATCTACTGCTCTTTCAGGCTGCATATGTGCTTTGCAAGAGTTTACAGGTTTTTCAAAATTGAATGTTTGTGTCATTCACTTACACAACTTTCACATTGTTTGTATTCTTGATTTTTCCTATGTTGGGAAAGGGAAAATGATCTGACCTGAGTGAGAAATTCACGATGGATTACTGATGTGGGCATGGTAGAGCAAAAAAAGGTTTTCTGTAGGTACAGAGACAATGAGGTATTGTGTATGCTCTGTGTTGTGTGACTCACATCACTTGTATTAAAAAAGCATCTACTCTGTATTTTAAAACTACTATTTTGAGGCAGTATCCTGCAATAAAGGCCAATGCACAATACAGAAACTTTAGGCTTCATGAAGAAAGCAGACATCAGATATCTTTCACAGCTTCCCCTAAGGTGCTTACAGCTGTTTCTCTAGCCTTGAAGTATATCTTTAGTGACTTAGAGTGAATACAGCTCATTTAGATATCCCCAACTCAGCTTTCAGTAGTTGCTGTGGGTGCAAAGAGCACTCTTTTGTATTGCTCAAAAGCTGCCTCAGATCCTGATGAATATCTTTTTTTCTCTATTGAAGCATTCAGCAGTTGCTCTAGACGATTTTTTGGTGGACAAATTCATGAGTACATGTAAGCTAAGTCAGGAAAATCCTGAAATAGCCACTGAGTACTTTGTCTTTTCTGTTCAGCTATTTTTAAAGAGTAGAAGAAGAGAGAGGAACCCAAAACACAGTGCTTCTACATTAAATACTGCGTCACCATTCCCATGGGTTATTTCTGTGACTTCATAAATGTTTTAGCTTTTCAGTCTGGTATATTAGAACATGCCTTTTGCACCATGTTATTGGATACATTTGAGGGATCTACTTTCCTTTCCTCACAAAACACACAAGAAAGCTTATTCCTTTGTGCGCTTCTTAAGCCATTACCACCAAGGAACCTGTGCTAGATGACAAATGGTGTTTTGATTTCAAACAGCTGATCAGGAGTGCCTATAGACTTGTGGAGGCACCATTCACTTCTCTTGCAGGGAGACTAGACTGCAGTGGCTGTCTTTGGGGTGCAGACCCCAAAAGTACATTGGAATTTAGTTATATAGTCCTTTCAGTAAGAAACTCTCCAGCCAGGCAACTTCAAAATTAAACAAACCCAGCACTGGCATGCAGAGGATTAGGAAGAAAGACAGTGACACAGGGCTTGAAAGCAGCTTAGAGAAGGGAAAGTGAGATACAGTGGAGATGTTAAGAGCTGTGGAGGGGGGGAGCACTGGACTTAGGTTAAAAGAATAAGGAACAAGGACGTAAGGAAAAAGGTATATAGAGAAGACATACGCAGAAACCTAAGAATAGATGAGAATAATTGTGTGTAAAGTGTTAGTAAGGAAAAGAAATTTTTTGAAAGAACTTCCTGGGGAAATAACCTCCCTTCCTTTTGGCGCTGGTCCTCAGTGTCACAAGGGAACTGGGACCAGCTTCAGTGGTGTTCTGCATGCCTAGATGCTGAAATGGAGACTGTTTCAAAGTCGACTAAGGTTTTGCAGCTAATCAGTACTTTATGGTGCTGAAAACATTCTCACTGATAGGTTTCTAAGGTCTTTAGCTGGCATTAGTTTCAAAGTTGGTTATATTAGTGATGCAGCACAATGGATATGGACTGGAAGATCAAATTCCTTTAATTGCATGCTGTAGGGAAATCTGGATTACTTTTGCTGTGTTTTGTATTTTCTTACCTTTGGGAAGTGTTTCTGGAAGAAGTAAAAACCTTTTACATTCAGGATTAATAGTACTTATGATATAACTGCCCAGAACCAAATTCTGGGAGCATACCCTCTTGCAGAGCACCAGCAGGTCCCTTTGACAACTCACACTGGCTGGTGCAGCTGCCTGCTTTTGTTGGGAAGAGCAAGGGATCAGAGATGGAGGATGTCACATGTACAAAGTGGTCTGTGCAACAGAGTAAGTTGCAAGTTCATGCAAAATGGAATTAATACTGAAAATTGAGCATGAATTAGCTATAGATTATCTGTGTTTGACTTTATTGTAGCTGGTTATTTGTCTTAGCCTCCCCCAACACCCCAGTTATGATGTTGCAATTCTGTTATACCATGGAATGAAAAAATAAGAAACCTTAAAAAAAAATCACAAAATATATTCTACATTTAACATTTCTGGTGCATGTGTCTAACATCCTTTTGAAAGGGGTGTTTTAATGGTAAAGGAATAATCTGACGTTTTACAGTAAAAAATCAGGTGTAAACTCCGTGTGCGTGTGTGTGTATCTATAAAAATAAATCCGATAAGGCTTCCTAGGCTTGCAGCATCCACTGTTCCAAATTGTACATTGATAATTATTTCACATTAAAAAAAAAAGAAAAAAGAAAAAGCTTTTTCTGGGTAGCAGTTGGGCCAGGAGATATGTATTCTTTTCCTAGGGTATGCCACCCAATGTTACTCAAGAAGTAAATCATCCTTTTGTCCATCACTGTCTTCTTCCAGCCTTTCCAGCTCTCCAGAGGTGCTTTCTGCAGTCCCATAAAGAGGCAGGAGGTGCACAAGGTCTCTTTAGTTAGAGCACATGATGTTTTATTTAACCATCCATCTATGTTGCGCAGTGACTGTGCCACAAGAATTGCACAAAGCTTTTCTTAACTGTAGGCGGTTGTTCATTTATTAATGTAAACACCATGTGCCTTGGATGTGCGAGCACTAAAAATAAAGTTGCAGAGTTAAAAATAGATCTCTGGGAGTACTGAGATGCTGCTTAATCAGAACCAGCTGCAAGCTGTCTAGAAAATGTAAGTTATATGGAGCCAGATGGCTTTTGCCCTTTTTGCTTTAGACAGCATGTAATTTGGGTAACTGCAGCTACAGTAATGTATTTTCCCAGTCAAACTGTTTGATAAACATATTTGTTTCGAAGAGACACTTCCAATTACAGAGCCAGTAAAATGTTAATTTATTTTAATATTTCTCCATGTGGGTTAGCCAAAGGAAGGTTACATAATAATAAACTCAAAAGCATGCACAATTACTGCTCACAGCTGTACTCAGCAGGAGCTGGGTTATGACTATGCATCTTTGTACAAGAAAGCCCTTATTCTGGGAACAATCCCACTGAAAGCAAGGGAAGAAGGATATAAATTAATTAATAAAGAAGTGATCAGTGAAACTCGTGTGAAGTAAGTTTTCAGGAGTAAGACATTACACAAAGTACAGGAAGTGTGTCAGAATGATATCTGGCAAGCGCACATCAAACAACAGCCCATATGATTTCAAGAAGGGTCTCTTGCACACTTTTGCTTAACTGATAGTATTAAAACCAGAACATCTTCTGCGGCTTGGCAGTTTCCACAATTCACCAGCCTGTTGTTAGGGTCCTGTGTTCAGACTACATTTAGGCATCTCAGTGACTAGTCTAGGAAGTGGCAAACTGAAGCTCAAGTCTACTTTATTTGATTTGGAACCACTTGGAGTGGGGGATTATGCTTTGATTGGGAGGCTTAAAGGCAAAGACCTCAAACTGCAGGATCATCCTAATTCTCTTCTGGAGGTCTACTGGTCTGCATCTCGGGGAGCATAGTGTGAAATTGCACAGTCTCCGACCATTGTGTATAAACTGCTCTTCGGTCTCGTACGTACGTACCTGGACTGGTGTCACGATCATGGAAACCCTGGGGAAGGCAGGTGGGATGCATTTGAGGAAGTGGCCTCTTTTAGGAATTGTTGTAACAGAAGCCAAGCTGTACAAACCTGAGGAGCAAGTGACCAGGTTTTTAAACAGTTGTCAGTTGAAGATGGTTGTGCAGAAGATCCAGGAAATGAGTCGTGGTTTAAGCAAAGGCTTTTGAAAGACGAGATTTATTAAGGTGCCTGTTTTACAGGCAGATGATACAAATTACTTGCAGTTGGCATAAAGCAGTCATATTGACTGATTAAATCTCTCCACATCCTTCTCCCATCAGTGTTTTACATTTTCTGTGATAGCTGGATTTAGTTACAATCTTGATGTTCATTTGATATTCTAGGTTGGTTTTTCTTTTAAATCTTAGCACTGTTAGCTGTAATTAAATGAATAATTGAATTTTCTGAATAAAATGCCTTTTCCTCTGTAACGTTTTCATATTATTCAATAAAAATTTTTCATTCTCTGCTTCATCCAGTCTCCCAGAACTCTTCAGCTTCAATGTCTTCTATGCAAATTATCATCATCTTATAAATGTAAGCCTCCCATGAGAAACCACACAAAAATTCCAACCTGTTTCTGAAGGTAGCACTAGCTGCCTAAACTAGCTTAGTGGTGGGTTGGTAAGATGTGTTTGTTTTATTTTCCTAAATGCTTATATTTAAATATATTTACAATGCAAATCTGTCTGAAATTGGTGGTATGGCATTCTCTCCTCAACTTTAATTCTTTTGCACCTGTCATACCCATGAGTCATGAGATTTTTTTTTAGCTGCAAGAAGTAGATTAATCAGTTTTTTGTGGCCTGTAATTTTTTATACTAATTGATGACAGTATAAAACAGAGTTCTAGGTTACAAGCTCTTCTGGAGACATTTCAGTATGAAATTAACTTTTAAAAGTGCTTTGAAAATGCAATTATTGACTTTTTTAAAAAAATTGCTCTTGTTTGGTCTGTTTGATTATTGGATGAAACTACTAGCGATTTAAGAACTTGCAAATCTGTCCTTGCCTGAGCATGATTGCAGGTTCAATTTACAAGTGGTTCTTAAAATAGTAACACTTAGAGTCAGTTTCTAAGATGTTTTAGGCTGAAATCAAATTATAAGAATTTACTAGTTTTTGACAGCAGAAGTGATAAAGCTGTGCGGATGAATTTTTAAGTAGCTGTATACATGACATTCAGTCTTAAACTGATGAGTGCCTGGATTTAGATCATCCCAGCTGTAGGAAAAGCTCTGTGATGATCTGATTGCTCCAGGCTTTCTCACTTAAATATTTTGTCGGTGACCTAAAAATGGTTGCTACTCTATTTGCCTTGGGATAATTATGACCCACTCCTAAACAGGAGAGCAAGAGAGGAAGGGGAAATAAGATTGCCTGAGCTCCTTGACTGAGACTTCAGTGTTTCCTTTGTTAAGAATCTGGTAGAAGAGAGAATGTGTTTCTTATCTACTATTTTCCTCCCTTTCACATGTATCTATTGAGGAGATTAAGATTAGACACGGAATTAGCTTTTTGCTGGTTGTGCTGTTCAGTAGATCTGAATGGGTATAAGCAAAGACATATGTTGCACCAGTAAAGATATTTGCAGTACTTAATGGGAGCTAGCTACTTTTAAGGGAAGGAAAAGCAGACAGTCATGCTTTTGACCAAATTTAGAGCAAATAATTGACTTCTGAATTTAGTGATTGTGCTCTAACTTCTAAAATTTCAAGTAATATCCTTTACAAATGCCTCATGAATTATCTAAATATTTCACTTAAATAGCATCACAAGGAAGAATTTCTCATTCCAATGTTTTTAGAACAGTAGACCTTCCACTAGACTGGAAAGCCTCATCCAAACTGGCCTTGAACACTTCCAGGGATAGGGCATCCACACCCCTCTGGGCAACCTGTTCCAGTGCCTCACCACCCTCTCAGTAAATGATTTCTTCCTAATACCTAGTCTAAACCTGTCCTTTTTTGTTTTAAGCCATTAACCCTTGTCCTATCACTGCACACCCTTTCAACAAGATTGCTGTCAGCAGTTTAAATATTAGGATTTTGCTAATCTGGTGCATTTTGACAGGAATAGCCTCAGAAGCATTTTCAGGAGCAGCCCAACATGCAGCCACTTAGGGGATGGGAGCCGTGAAAGATCATGCCTGGTGCACAAGGGCAGACAGGCTACTAGGAGGTAGTGAGTGTTACCCTTGCTTACAGAGCAGAACCTTCTGTTCCTCCTTTACCTCTTGCTGTGCATGGCCTGAGAGTTACTGTAAGCCAGGTAATGTTGGTGTTCCCTGTAAAAGATGGATCATTTTAGAATATCTTGCTCTCTGCTTGAATTCGTACATGAAATTAACTTAACATATTCATTTGCCATGTTTAAGATTGTTTTATGCCTACTTATAAATAAGGCTTGGACATTGAAACCAGCAAGTGACCACAGGTTTCACATAGTGCACTCTTTCCTTTTAGATTTTACGAGTCAAAACCTGTGTTTCCCTGGAAAATGCGAATTTTCTTTCCTGTATAAAAATAAACTTTCCCAAAGGTGGAAATGCTGGTTTATTATGATTGTTTCTAGGCTTAGTTGGAAATCTTCCTCTGTGGTTACTTTTAGTATTAGTCTAAAAGTAGATCCTTGTCCTCATTTTAACACTGCCACAAGAAGAGGGAAATTGATTTATCAAAGGAAAAAAAAAAATCAAAATTTAATAATTTAAATGCAAATGTCCCCTCTGAAAAAAAAATTAAGCAGGAAAAAAATAAAGCTGTAATAAAGGCTTATGCTTATTATAGAGGGTCTTGCATACATTATGGGGTGTGCTCTTAAACCTATCCAGGTTTTTCTGCATGATAGCATTTCCAGGGTCTTTGGGTTGGTTTACACAAGGACAGGCAAAAAATTAATATACACTAACCAGATTTGAAGCAGATTCATCAAATTGCATTAAATCCTTGTTCAGAATGCTTTTAAAATTAGCTTCCTTAATTTAATTTATATTAATGTTTTTTTGGAGGTGACCTAAGCTGTATGGAGTTAATTTAATCCTGAATGAGTGTCCATAATGGGGTCAAACTAGTTTAACCATGCTTTTTTAAAAGTAAGTCTGGATTGTTTTCAAATATTTTGATATTCCTTTGAATTTCTACTTTGTTTAAGATGAAATGTCTAGAATTGCTTTTATACATGGGTTTTTTGGTGGTTGGGTTGTTTGGATATTTTTTGTTGTTTTCAACTCACTATGTCATTGTAAGCAAAACCATAATTTTTGGATTTAAAGTATGTTGGTATTTGTAAGGAAGAGGACCCTTTATATCTATTCATGTTTAGTGACCAGGAGACAGATGATATGAGTTAATCTCAGGCTAGTTCTTGGAAAAGAGCTGAGCTTTTTATTCTATCTGGTAATATATTCCCTCCTGTGCAATGTATCTTTTGAAGTGTAACGTTATCTGGTGACTTTTTTCTAGCTTTCCTTACAACCTTTAAAGTGATACATTTCCCTTTTTATATTTGAAAGGATGTTGATCTCATGGCAGAGTTTGCTGAGTGATTTCCATATCATTTGTCACAAAACATTTAGGAAAAGAAGAAATAGATCTGTGAGGTTCAGTAAATGAAACGATTTTAATATTACTTAGGGTGGATGTATAGCTATTATTTACTCTCCAAACTAACTAACATTGGAATACATTTTTAATGTAATAAGAGTTTCTCTCAAAAATGTATCTTTAAGAAAAAAAAAATTCTCCATACTTCTTTAATAGTGTTAAACATTTTAAATAAAGAAATACCAAAAGAAATCAATGTGGGCTTTTTCTTCGTTATCTCTGTTACCTCTGAGAATCAAGAGATTGTGATTATGATGAAAAAGGAAAGTGTCATCGCTTTTCTGGTCTGTTCCAAGTATGCTAAATAATTAAATTTTCAGTAGTTTTATTTTGGTATTTTTATATTTGATTCATAGCTAATTGAATTAACTGTGATGGTCTGTGTGAACATATTAATTTTGTGTGTGCTAAAAGCAGAAGCTTTTAGTTCTGTGTTTGCTTCTTCCACTCTCTGTGTATCTCTATAAGGCTTAACATATTTGAATAAATGATTGTTGCCACTTTTCCTGTCAGATGGATGTAAAATGTCTGATGCATCTGACAGACCTTTTTTCTTTTTTTGCACGAAATATCTCTATGAGGAAAGAGAAAGGGGCAAAAGGAGGGTACATGGAAGCTCACACAGCTGCAGCACACACAAGGTCTTCTCAGTCCCGAGTAACACTAGAACATGCCTGTGGCTCTCATCTTTCTTACACCATACATATTCTATAATTTTTTTTTTTTTAACCCATGTTATTGTATATCGGGCTTGTTGATGAAAAAGTTGTATTATTTTGCTTGATTTTCTGATATTACTTTGAAAATTACCGTTGCTACTCCTGGACTGAAAGGCATTGTGACCCCTGTTAATGCTTATCTGATGTCTGTATCCTTAGCAGTTCTCATTTCCAAGCTGCCACACTAATGCTTCTCTCCATTCCCCCTCATGTTATAATAATCATATTGGAGTCGCATTGCAATTTTCTGTGCTCAGTATGTGTTCAAAAGATTTATTTGCATTTCTATCCTGAATAAATTAAAGTGATTTTGTTGAAAAATGGCTTCACAGGGCTTGAGTTTTCATATCTTTCAATTCCTGCATACTTATATTTTAATCTGCTGGAAATGCCAACAATATAAAAGTAAAAGAAATGCAAATACTTCTTAAACATGCATTTAGCATGTCTCCTGGATGCCTGAAGAGATAAACTACGTATTAAATTACATTCATAATCAAACTCAAATGTTTGAATTTTGGCACACCGGTGTACTTTTTTTTCTATTGATAGAGTGTTTCTTTATCAAAAAATGCAAGACTTGCAGGAGTTAACAGTATTGATCAGGGTTATATAGCAGTAGGCTGATTATGAATTTACAAAAAGTTAGTTTTCTCTAGCTGGAAAACTAAATCTGGTTTGTGATGTAGAAATATACACTTAGAATGAATATATTCATATTTTATCAATAAATGTGTCATTCAAACTCCTAATACTTCTTTGCATGCCAAACTATGTTTCTGGTATCTGCTAAATAGTTTGTGATTGACAAATTCTTGGATTATTTCAATGCGAATGTAGGACTGTGAGAAAGATGCTTTCTTTAATAAGCAATATTAATTTCCTGAAACATTTGTTTTACATTACATGCTTTTTAAAAAATATATGCAAGTAATGTAAAGCATGCTGGGTTTGTGGTTTGGTTTTTTTTTATAGCATAAGAGATGCAATCCCAATAATGTGTAACACAGAGATTGAAATAGCATATATTTTAGACAGGTAACCAGATAAGGCTCTCATCTGAAGAATTGTTCATTTTCATAGTAGGCCAAAATTTATGTAAACTCAAAGATCCTGAAGTGCTGTTTTATAAGAATCTGAAAATTTTGCTGTATTTTCATTATTTTAAAGATCCAGCAGAGCTGGACAACAAAATCACTGAGAATCAGTTCTAGGAAACCAGGAGAGTGAGTCCCAGACAGGTGAATTAAATAATGATTCAAATATTCCAGTGGGTTTTCTTTGATGGTAGTTTTTTGTTTGTTTGGGTTTTTTGTGTGTTTGTTTTGGTTTGCTTGAGATAATTCAAGTACATGGAATTAGTCAGCTCTGGAGGTATTTTATAGTCTGCTTTTGGCCAAATGAACATTTCAGGGGTCAGATGTCAGCATTTTGACGGGCACCCACAAACGCAGCCAGGTCCTTTGCCAGTTGTGGTGGGTAGATCCTTACTGGGTGCCAGGTGCCCATCAAAGCTGCTCTATTCCTCCTCTCCTCAGCTTGTCAGGAGAGAGACAATACAGTGAAAGGCTGGTGCACAGAGATAAAGGCAGGGAGAGATCACTCACCAATGACTGTCACAGTCGAAACAGACTCACTTGGAGAAATTAAAATAATTCTTAGTCATATCAGAATAGAATAATGAGAAAGTAAACTCCAAGCCTTTAAAACACCTTTCTGTCATCCCTCCCGTCTTCCAGGCTCAGTTTCACTCCCAATTTTCTTTTTTATGTGGGTACCTCTGCTCTGAGTGCATTCCTTCAGGAGCAGGCTGCTCCAGCGTGGGTGCCCCGCGGGGTCACGAGTCCTCCAGCAAACCTGCTCCAGCATGGGCTCCTCTCCCCATGGCTCCACAGGTCCTGCCAGGAGCCTGCTCCATGGGCTTCCCGTGGGTACTAAAGGGTATCAAGTGAAGCTGGTAGGGAACAGGTTCAAAATAAAGGAAGGGGCCATTTTTTTTTTTAAATCTAAGAGGATTCTGAACAAGTACCTAAGGAGAAATGTCTGAAGGTTTCTTAGCATACAACAATCATATCTGCCTCAGAAAGTTCCTTGGAAAGGATGAAAAGGATTTGAGGTCTGGAAGACTATTTCAGGGAGTATCATATATGTCCTGTTGTTACTTTTCCCTGGGCAGCTGCTTGAAAATATTGATGAAGATAAGATATTGGTCTTACCTTATATGTCATCCTAACAACCAGCTGAAGTTGTCACATGTTATTATTGACTTCCTAGTTCTCACACTAAGAGTTTTCGTAGTTTATTCCTTTTTAAAAAGAAAAAAACCTATAATCTGGTCTTGGCTCATCTTCACTTAATGGAGAGAAACTGACAAAGCAGTATCAAGTTATTTGAAGGCTCTCTTGCATGCAAAGCTTCATTTCTTTTGAATAAAGAATATTTTCTATGACTGAATGTTAGCTCTTTCAAACCGTGGACCAGTATACTTTTAAACAAAATGCAGTCAGAAATGTCAGTCTAGAATTTTTGTTGATTATGTTTTATTTTCTTAATCATATGCACTAAAGTCAAACCAAGCTTTGATCAGACATACAGGCATGTCTGATGTGTACCAAGGTAATATTGCTTAATTGTTTTCCCTATTTTTATTCTTTAATGAATTTACAGGTGGACCCATTTCAGTCTACGAGATCATTCATGTACATGTAGACAAATATCTGCTGCTACAGGATTTTTATTTGTGTTCCCTTTTTGTTGGTAGAGCATTTCGTCATCAGAATATGACCAGCAAAGACAACAGCGTTTAGGCAGGTTTTTTTAACTACCTATTAATGTCTAATATTGAAAAGAATTATTCTGCTAGCCAGCACTACTGTGGCAGCAAAAACATATTGTGTTAACCTTACGCTTCTGTGAGAAGAGAACAGGCTAATTTCCCAGTGGGGGACAGAGAGGGGCAAAGAATACTCCAGCTTAGCCATGCCTGTGTGGCTGCATGTGGTTTAATGATAATGATTAAGTGATAGTGGCCCTGCTGTTCTGTGATGTGAGGCAGCTGACTCCCAGGCAGATAAATTGCTAGAATAGGCCTGGCTGTAAGAGAGAGTGGATTTCTGATGACTAAATTAGCGTGGTGACTACACTTTTTTGCTTTTGTTCTGATGGCTTTAAGTAAGCCAAGTAATTTACTTACCAGCAGCATGTGGAATGCTGTGGAGTATGGAAAAGGAAAACACAAGGTCAGTACATTACTGCCGTCTCTCCCTGCCTCCCAGTGAACAGCCTCAACTTCCTTCTTAGAGCTTCTTGCATCCACGTTGTGTAACGTGAGCTGTCCTTAGCAGGAGTCATGTAACAAATATAGAAAACTCTGCAAAAGTAGCTTACGGGATAGCAAATGTTGATAGGACAAGCTAATAGATACATGTTTAAAAGTATAGCTTTATTTCTGGCAAATGTGGGCCTAACGCCTAAACTGGTCAGACCTTCTCGTTTTATTCTTCCTGGAGAAGAAGACATATGGAATATGGAATATGAAGACATATTCCTGCTCTCAGGTTTTTTAGTGCTCTCCAGCTGGAGGTTGCTTCCCTCACAACTCATTTGTGTCCTGGCAGTTTTACTTAATGATCACAAACAATTTAGGATAATTTTTCCTCAAATAATAATTGCCATCTCTGAGGATTACAGGGAAAATAGATTAAAAACCACTGATATTACAAAGTGGTAAGATATGCTCAAGGAAAAGTAAGTTCACAATGTTTTGTAGATTGCTTATTCATGTTGGATGTCCAGAAACAATGCTGATGGACTGGACATGTACAAACAGCAAAAGATACATTCACTGTGTGATGAAGCCATCTCATTTGCACTCAATTTTTAGACTTCCAAAACATTTTTGTTTCCTGTAGCTTTAAGCAGTTCTTGAAAGCAGTGTGTTTCCTCTCAGAAAATCCCCAAACAAATGGAAACATTATTCTTCAAAACATGTTGGGGATTTATCAGGACAGAGATTTTATAGCTTCCTGAAGGAGGTGTTACAGAGGAAGGTCAGTGGCCCAAAGTCACCAAGTTTAGAAAGTTTAGTTTAGGCTTAAAGTATTATAAAATTAGGATTCAACAAATTTCTACGGTTAAAATTATTTTTATTTATAGAATTTTAAATTTTTTTTTAAGATTAGAAACTATTTACATCCCTGTATGACAAATTTCTGGTTCTGTGGATTTTATCATTATTGGGTAGAATATATACAAATGATGTGATTAAACAGATAAGATTTTTTGCATGAGAATATATTACTTTATATGATTAAACTCCATGTAATGTGGTGTAAAATAGTTTTCTAGGACAGCAGAGAAGGCAAGAAATGGTTGGTAAGAAATTTATGCATACTTAGAATGAAAATCAACTAGATTTTAGCCAGTAGTAGTGTGTCCTCCTAAATTCCTATTTTTTCCCTATCTTTACAAATTTGAATCTATCGTGATGATCAAAATGGAGAGGAAGACTGTCAATTTTTTTTTAAATCTCGTAGGAAACAAGCTGCTGCTTCATTTTGAAGAATACTGAAATACTTTCTTTCTATATGAAGTGTGTGGGGTGTCTCTATTTTAAGAAATACATAGCAAACCCCACATATCTGTATGATTGCAATAAGTTACTTGTAAAGATAAAATAAGACTTTTTGTTGCCGAATTGTATGTCTTGCACAGTCATGTTTTTGATTGAGCGAGAGAAGTGGCATTGGTGTGCTAATGATGCAAAAATGTTCTGGAAGAGGTAATACTGTAGCATGGCTATGAAATTCAAAAGTTGCAGAACATCTGAATAGCAATTAGCGAGGCAATGGTAATTTATTGAAAACATTTGAAATTTTAAGTTGCTGTAGCTGAATGTATCATATCAAAGACTTAGATGCTTATCATATTTGTGAACAGTGTTGTTAAATCTTGTGAATGTTTACCATTCTCTTTCATCCACCCTTTGATGATATAATTGTGCAATTTGGACCACTACTATTTTCCATTCAGAAATACTTAAAATAACAGAAGTAGTCATCAGAGTTACTAAGAGGTAGGATATGATACTGTTCCTGTCTGAAGGACTTCTACCAGAGGGGAAATGTGCAAAAACTTGTATTTATTCCTCCCCTCCATCCCCTCTAGTCAACTGGGAAATGATAAACAACTGGTTTCATTGCCCTCACCCAAAGCAAACCCATGTTCAGTGGAGGAGGTACAGGACCATGCCTCATTAGGCAGTCTTTTTCTCTGTCATTAAAGTAACATGGAAACTAGCCAAAAAGGCACTAAGTTTATCTGAAGTAACACTTGCAGCTTTGTGGAAGTATGCGGCTGAGTAATAGTACAAAAATAGCAGGTTATTTTGAGGAAGAGCATATGTTCTGTAACAATGAGAAATTGGTATACAGATAAAAGAAATTATGTATCTAAATATAAATTTCAGATGAGAAAGATCTCTGGCTTAGTGCCACAAAGTTTTCTGTAGACGCAGCCATTAAAAGTTGTTTAATGCTCATTTTTCTAACATAGTTATTTAAAGACGCGCCATCATTGGTAAATTGCTGTACTGCCTTCGGGGTGCATATTTTGTAGTCTGTAACAGTACAGATAATAGGCACTTTTTATATTCCAGTGCACACTGATATACAGGGTACCACACAGTGATAATTGCAGGGGTTTTTTTCTTACAAGAAAGCTACATTGCAGAGCCATAGTGTTTGCTTACTATTTAAAGACACCGACAGCCAAATGCAGCTATCTCCTGTTAGAATTAAAAATTAGACAACACTGGAAGAGGTTTTCGGGTTATTTGAGGAAGCAGTTAGGTGTACATGCTTAGACGCTGGAAAACAATTCCGGTACCATCACTTGTGCAGCATCATTCAAAATTTTTCATGGTTCATCAAATAATAGCAAAGTTTATTTAGAAGATAGAAAGTATTGCTTTGAGGATTAAAACTTTCCTTCATAGAAGTTGCTCTATTTCATGGAAGAGATTAGCTTCTTTATAAAAATATGAAATGTGCACCAGGTCTCTCAAAGTCTCTACCTTTAAATGCTTCTCCATCTGCTTTTTTTATTTAAGCTTCCCCTTAGACAATTAGAGATTGGCATATGTAAAAGTCATACTGATGAGCAGAACAAGAGATTAGAAGATTAAGCTGCAGTTAGATGTTGAATAACTAGAACCTAAGGCATTACCAAAAAAAATCCACATCAAGCTCTGCATAGTGTAAAGCTGACTGAATAGACTCAGCTGACTGAGCTTTGAAAGCCTCAAAAGTAATTATGTAAAATAAAATCTTCATTGTTAAAATTCTACTTTTCAGGAGGTACCAGTTTCAAAATATTAGACCTTAGGACAGTCTCGGCAAAACAAAAATCAGTTCTTATTGGGTTCTAGTAAATTTTTTTTTTCTTTTCTGAGCCACTTGCCCTTCAAAAATCTACGTGCTACTTGCTGTCGTTTGCTGTCTATAAGAAAGACATGATCATGCACAACTTCTGTTTCAGAAGAGGAAAAACGTTGGCAAAGGAGAGACATAAAGAATTTAGGAGTTGTATAATCACTCAATGTATGTATTTTTAACCTGTTTGTCTTCCTCACTCTGTCCTAATCACTGAGTAACCAACCTTATCTCATTAGTCTCTGTATTACAAAGTACCTGTGTTGCTACTGCTGGGGAGAAAGGAGGAGAAAAGGTTCCTAAAGGAGAAGGTTTCAAAACTGAGACAGAATATTATTGAAATGTAGGAGAAAAGATGAAGAAAAGAATCCTTATGAGGTTTTATCCTCTGGATTTTTTTTTCCATATATTTTTTCTGTGCTGCTGAAAGTATTGAGACAAAGTAAATATAGTAGCTTTAGCTCTTGCATTTACGGTTCCCTGAAAAAGAGATCACTTTCCTCTGAGCCAGCAGGCATCACTGCATCTAAAATAGTGCCAAAAAAGGGAAGTATAGGAGGTAAGATAGTATTTCTCCTGTTAAAACTTTAATGCACAAATTTGTTTTTGGTGTTTGGAGTTGTTTTCTAGAAATAAAAGATAAAGTAAAAAAAAAAAAAATTCCTAGTGATTTTCATGATCTTTTTGTATGTCTGGGATCTGTTTCAGGGGTACTTACTGGTATGCACTGCAGTTCCTGGATGGGTTACATACCCAGGTTTATTTTCTGTGCAACTAAGCATGCAGACAGATAGCTCATACATGTCCAGATCTCATCCTCATGCTTCAGATGGAGCCTGGAAACTTAAATGATAGGTAAATTATAGACAAGAAGGCAAGAGAATACAAAAATATCACCAGCCACTATAACTGTGAAATCTGGGCATTTAGGGAGTAGTCCTGTTGAGGCCTTCTGGCCAAAATCAACTGTTGGAATATTGAGTTTGGAGAGAAATTGGAAGATACTTTTCTTTAATGAAGGGGAACAAAGTGTTTTGCATGGTGCTCTTTTTGTAGAGACGTTCCTAGTACTCTATTTTACTTGTTTATTCCTGTGATTTTAAAAAAAGCTCCTCACAAAATGCTCCTCATTTGGAGCTTTGTGCATCCATGCCATATGTTAAAAACACGATAAAGAGTAGTTGTAGAATCAATGCAGCAAAACTTCTCCTTTATCTTTCTCTGCACCCACACTGAAAAACAGACTTGTAGTCTGTTATTTTCTGCACCATTTTTTCCTCCTGCAGATCTAAACTTTCTGGCTATACTTTCAAATTGACCAGGGAATTTATATTTCTTTTGTTTTTTATTTTTCTGACTAACGTTTTGAGAATCTATATTTAGATTCTTTAAAACACTGGACTGGTATATCTGGAGTATATAAACTAAGAGCTGAAGCCTTAATAGCGACTAAAGGTGAATACAAAAATTCACTGTGAGTTTTTTAAAGCACTGCTGCAAGCACCAGTTCTCTAACACATTTTATGCCGTTTTTTGTATTTTCAGTGTGTCATCTGGAAGTTAAAGGAAATTTAAAGAGGATTTTTGGGATCCAACTTTAGTGCTTTTGAACTCGTTTGAAAAGTGTAGTCTTCAAGGAGAAATAATATCCAATTTGAGTTATACATGCTAATATCTTGGCTTATTTCCATATCTGCTGCATACTCTGAAATGTGAAAGAGGGAAAAGGTTCTCATCCTGTTTGATCTAATTTTGTTTAAAGTTTTTTTCACTTTGAGCATCCTGTGACAGTCATTTTTAGCAATGGAATCAGGAATGGTCTTTATTGCTTGATCTGTTTTTTTCATACTGACATAAAAGGAAGTGTCTAGATTGTATCATGAAGTACAATGTGTGTTTAAGCATGGAGAACCCAGAGCTGTTACAAGAAATGTTACAAAATATGGTATAATTTCACATGAAAATGCCTTTGGGCAAATATGAAACTCATAATTTTCATTGCAAACAAAATATCACAGCATGTTAGGTAGAACATGTAATCAGTGGTTTGTTCTTGTGCATAAAGTGCTGATCTCTCTGTGTTTTGACTGACGTGTGAGAGAAAATTTCCCCAAAAATTATGTTTCATAAATCAGTAAATTTCACTGAAGAGTTTTGCTTCAGATGTCAATCCTTTGTGATAGCTCCATGTATCTTGCTTTGGTCATCTCTTCCTTTAAGTCAAACTGTGAACAGTGGCCCAGATCACATAATCAAAGGTAATGGAATATTGGATTGTAAGAGAAAACATTATCTAGGAAAGATGTTAAATAACTTTGAAAGTTCCAGCATGCTCAGAGTCTTTCCACATAGCAAGGATCCATGAGGTAAGAACAAATATGTACAAAATGAGTTCCTTTTCGAGCTGTGCAACATGAGTAACATAAGAACATAGAGGGATGCTGCTTTGTGACTATCACTCATGGAGGAGGCAGTGCTGAACCTTCTTGGAGTGACTCCATCCAGGAACAGCTTGAGGGGCCTGTACCAGCAGTGATCCAGACATAAGTTACATTTGTCTCCTAGAGTCTGAAAATAAGCCATCTTTGTAAGTAAATTTGCTCCTTGTGTAACCCTACACATGATAAAGAGCATTCTCGTTTAATTTGGTGCTTGTTTAGTCTCAGAGTCTTTGTGTGTTGAAGAAGCCTTAAGGTGTTCCCAAAAAGGAAAGCTGGCATTGATTCTCCTGTGATGTGCATGATTCTCAAGCCTTCCTCTGATAGAGCTCTTGCCTTGGGAAGGGCTGCCTGGACTCTAGGAACAGGGAGGCTGGAAGAGTTTTGCTATTTCAAAAAAACTTCCAGAAAACCAAAGTCCTCTGGGTAGCTGAAGGGCTACACTGTAGCATGTGCTACATAGGTTGGGATGTGCAGTCCTGGCATTGTAAAATTAATTAGGAGTGTTTTCAGTCCATTGAATAGACCAAAATGTTCAGGTCAGTTTTTAAAACATGCCATTTCTGTTCTGTCCATATGAACACTTTTTTTTAGATTCTGCTCTTTTTTTTCCCCCCCCACCCTGTATGCAAAGATATTATAAAGAAACAGCTTAGGGAAATGAAACAAGCTGTCCATATTTGTAAAAGTTACACTTCCTCATGGAATTTCAGTAATGTATAACAACTGGTCTAAATGGGGATTATAACAGTTTAGATTTTTAAAATTGTTATTATTTTAAATAAGAAGGAGAACGGTAATGATTTCCCAAGAGAGCAAGGATGACATAGTTAACAGTCATGCTGGTAGGAAAATAGATACTTAATGTATAAAAAATGTCCTAGTTTATCATATTTTGTCTTTTAAAATGAAACATGTAGCTATTTTTTCTGCTGGGGTGGTGTTTGGTCGGAAACATCTGACCAAACACGGCAACATTTGAACTCTGTAGAAGTAGATTGAGTGGTGTAGTAGACACTGTATTTGACTATTCCAAAATGTGTGGGTTGCCTGGATGTCTGGTATGTTTGCCATGTGGCATATATATTAATTATGTGTGTTGTGACCAATGGCAACAGCTTTATGCACTAGCTCTGGTACAGTAATTTTTATTTGCAATCAATATTTAAAGTTTACTATTTCTTGATAAGCCACTGTACAAATGGATGCTGAGATTTCAGCAGATACTGAAAGGAGTTTTTAATTAATTCTCCTAGAGCCAAAGATAGTATTTTCTTTATATGATGCAATCTGGAAATTTATCTCTGTTTTGTTATTTAAGTAACTACCCTATCTCATGCTGCCCTATAATCTGCAGAAAGACACAAGCAGATTGAGAGGAGACTCACAGTTAGTGTGTGCCAATAGAATCTCCAACATAGTTTCTCTGATGAGTTCTAAAGACCCCATATTTGTGGATTTTCATGAAAAATGTTGAAAGCTTTTCATGGAAGTCTGAATAATAGGTTGTTTATTCAGTAACTAGAGATAGTTACAGGCTGAGAGAGTTGAGGCTGTTCAGCCTGGTGAAGAGAAGGCTCCAGGGAGATCTTAGAGCAGCCTTCCAGCCTTAAAAGAGGCTTACGAGAAGGCTAGAGAGGGACTTTCTGCAAAAGCATATGGGGATAGGACAAGGGGGAATGGATGTGAGCTGAGGGAGAGCAGGTTTTAGGTGTCAGGAAGAAATTCTTTACTGTGAAGGCAGTGAGACACTGGAACACAAGGCACTGGAACACGTTGCCCAGAGAAGTTGTGTACCCCCATCCTGGAAGCGTTCATGGCGAGGCTGAATGAAGCTCTGAGCAACCTGATCCAGTGAAAGGTGTCCCTGGACAAAAGCACACCTACCTGCCCACACCCAATTTCCCTGAATATGTGTAGGGGAAAGCTGTCAGAGCTGCTCCACAGCCTATGATTCCCTTACACCAGTGCAGTCATTACAAGCAAGAGAAAAGCAAAAGCCAAAGGACAGTTTGAGCATTAAGATGCAATGGTTACAGGTGAGCTATGAATAGTCTGTGTGAGGTACTCCAATGTATGCGTTGGAATTCCATAAATGTTTTGTCCATCAGGTAAGTGAAAGTATGGGACGATATCTTGACAGAGAGATAGGGGAAACCCACAGCAGTTATAGTGTGATGTGTTTATGAACATGATGTATTTGCTTACTATACCAGGAAATTGCATAAAAAACAGGTACCATCACCTAGTCCACATTTCTACCCCTGCTGAGTAAGTTCTTCTTTAATAGCCTACATGAGTTACATTTTTGCCAGGTTTTGGAGGATCTCTGTCTCCCCAGATCCTGTTTTCTTTTCCTCCCAGGAGAAGTGACATGATTCCACAGAGTCTGCTTAGTAACTAAATATTGTAGAAATTAATAGTACTATTGTAAGGTCTTTTGCACTGTCTAGCTACAGCAAATGGGGCTTGGTGACATCCAGTTGAGCACCAAGTTACTGGGGAGATGCAACAATAATGCTGTTAGAAACTGACCTGCTGTGGAGGAGGATGGCAATATACATGTGATAGACTTGTGTGGGTAGATTGAAAGTTCTTACAAAATGCAGCTTCTCCATTGGGTTCGATGGGCAATCCCTACGGATGGAAGAAAAAAATGTGAGAGAAAGCGAAGTATGGCCTGTTCTTGCTGCGATGTGGCCAGGTCATTCTTTCTCGAAAGCAGGAGAGCTTCTGTAGCCTGCTGGCTGGGCAGGGTGCGTGCATGATGCACACAGAGAGTGCAGGTCCTTCCGGCCTCAGTCGTGTGTTGGCTTTTGGATGTGAGGGGTTCTTTTGGTATGCAGAGAAATTGGACTTTGGTCTAGTTCATTATTTATCTCAAGTGCTCAAAACACCCAAACCTCTGGATGTAGGCACTAAATCTTTGGTGTACTTTACAAATGCCAAAGGAAAACATTGAGTAAACCATAAGACCACAAATGTAAAGATAAACTTAGGCTCTTTCTGTGGCTCGGCCTTAACAAACTCATCTTAATCCATTTTATTTTATTGCACAGAAACAAAGAGAGATATCTTATTTGTTTTTTCCACTGTTGCTAAAACTGGAAATTCTTGGTGTTTAAAGCAGCTTACTAAAGAAGGACACTGAGATTGTGTTAATTCTTTCAGAGTTCCTTTAGTGTGTGGTATTAAACATCATGTATTAGAAAAAAAATCATGTCTCAGCAGTGAAATTGAAATTTGAAGTAAGTTTCACAGAACCGAATTGTAACTTGAAATGAAGAAGCATACAGCATACGTATGAAAATAAGTTAACAAATATGGCTTTAAGGTAAAAATTAAACATATTATTTTTAAAAAAATTATGTAATTTTTACTTCTTTTCTGTCTTTCGTTACCCTTGGTCACGTGAAGTGACCATAAAATACTGACGTTTTGTTAGATAGCATCCTCTATTCAGATACAGAAGCATAAATACCTGAATAAAATCCCCTGTCCATTGACAGAAAATCAGCTTGATCAGGGCTGTTAGGTAACTTGACTAATGATATATACAGATAATTTATTCTTCCATTCTCACTAATGCAGAATGTTATTATCTTTGGTCAAAGCAACAACAAGAAAAACTACTATTGAATAGATTTTTGGTTGTGGTTTTTTTTTTTTTTTAATTTTCCCTCCAAGTAAACAGAGGTTACCACTGCTTGGATGTTTTATCTAGTATTTATTATGAATATAGGTATTGAACATCTGGTTTGAAATACTAATAATCCTGCAAAGGCAGTGTCACACTTCTTTTGGTTTTGTTTTTTAAAAAAATAAAGGAAATTAAGAACTGGGATAGTGAGCTGAATTATGACTCCACAGAGTTAGGTACTGCTGTAAGAAGTGGGAGGGAAAAACAGAATCAGCTAGTTGACTAACCACTTCCCTTCATTGTTGCTTTTAATATCAGAACAGCCTTGCTAGCTTTCTAAACCACCCTAAGTTGCACTGGAGGGACAGTGTACACCCTAACTGGTAAGTTCCTTTCATTTAAGATCTACATTGAAAGTTGAATTGGAAGTGATCCTCAGTGGTTAAAAATGGAATAAGATGTATTGCTTTGTGTTATTATAGCATAATCATAAAAACCCGGATCTTCTGTGTTGTTAAAAGTAAATAAATCTGGACACATACCTGCCTTAGCAACAAACTTCATGCAGGGTCAGAAGGAAATATTCACCTGACAAATTACAAGCTAATTACCAAAATAATAGTAACAGTTGAAAAACCAATGCAAGTTTGTAAGGTCTGAAAAGGGGTTTGATTGATTTTTTTTGAATGAATTGAGAAATGAACTTCCATTTCTCTCACACGTACTATATTTTGTGCTGTGCTGTCCTTCACAAGCTGAAGCCATTTATGTTGGTTGCTATTACTGCTTGGTGGTTGGAAGCTTTGTCTTTGATGGTTTCTGTTGCAGGTCCTGGTAGTAATAACTATTACAGTTTAAAGTCCCAAATAATAGGCTCAACAAACAAGCAAATACTTTTTAGTATAGTTTCACTTTTAATTGCACTAAGTAACCTGAAGTGAGGATATTTTACAGTGGAGATTTATAGTCAAGGCTAAAATAAGATGGGTTTATGATTGCTGTGCTCAAAAAACTGTCAATCAGCCATGAATTCTGTGTTAAGTTCAAGCCTGGTGTCTTGGCAGTCGTACAATGGAAGGTTCTAGCCTGTATTTACTGGTCTGAATGGAAATTCGATTGGGTTCTTAGTATGCAGCCAAAAGTTGTAATAGCGGTTTTACTTGCTACAGCTATTTCTTTTTGTCTTACTAATCATGTGTCTGATGTGGCTAAATATACCCCAAGACTAGGGAAGGACACGTCAGTTCAGAATCTGTTTTATCACAGTCATTTAGCGGGATTAGCTAACTTCTGTTATCAGTATATTTTTTTACTTAATGCCTTTCCTTGAAACATATTAGGAGCTTTTCAATGATAATTTTCCTAACAATAGAAGCCCAAAAGCCAAGCCCAAACAAGCAAGCAAAAAAAAAAAAACCAGTAATGGGTGTTTTTCCTAGGGAAGGCATCATTAAAAATTGCCAATATATTTTGGGTCCTTAATTAATACATTTTATTTTATTGCAAGCTATCTATCCACATTAGCACTCCATAGTTTCTACAGCATGTATTTACAAAGTGGCTGTTATGTATTCTTTTCATATATGGATATTTACTTTTTAAAGATGAAAACATTAAGCCAAATGTCTGAGGAGCTTCATGAGGTTGACAAAAAATAAGGATTTCAAATTATTATAGTTTTATTTACAATCTCACACTGAAAAACATTACAGGTAATTTCATTTGAATCTCTCAGAAGGAAACATGCTGGACTGTGGATCATTCAGCTGGGAGTGACCTTGTGGCTGCCAGCCACTTGTGCTCTAAGATACGGGTGTGCTGTGATGAAAAGGCTTCCACATAACTTACCTTTAATGCTGATGCCTTTTAACAGCCATCAAAGAATAATTCTTTCTCTTCTTACAGAACTTACTGGATGCTAAGTCTAACAGTAGTGAATAAGTTAGAGCAGTAATAGCTGCAGGAAGTATTGCTTTTTGAGGCCATCCACATCCCTCATCTGAGCAACATGAGCATAATTAGCAAGTAATTTGTTCTTATTAAGTGACAAAATAAGCTTGTTCTGCAGACATCTTAACCCTTATTATTGTCCTCTGCTTCTTTATACCAAATTTTGTTATTATTGTTATTCTTTTACCTGGTTCTCCAGCTACAGGAGATCCCCTTGGAGTTTTTCGAATTTTTCCCTCGTTCAAGTCAGTAACAAATTTCACCCCTTCCTTCAACCTTCCCTGCATTGCAGTGCCTGCTGCTGGATCCTCAGCAAATTTACGCAGTTCTTAAGAGTCTTGGTGGACCAGTGACAAGGTACATTTTAGCGAGGGATTTGGTCAACGCTACCTTCATTTCCAGCTGAACTGGAATAATGCAAATACAGGATCATCCCAGCTGTTATTAAAGAAAACAAGACAATCAGACAAAACCAGCCTTGTCCTTTCCCCACTCCACCTGGACCCTTGAGCAACACCACTGCAGCAGCCTGGTCTCAGAGACGGCCCGGAGGAGCTCCCGGGTGTTCTCCCTGATGTCTAGCAAAGGCAGCTCCATGCTGGGAGCACCACTTACATTCCCTTTCCTCTCCCAGCTGCCATTTTTGGGAATCTAATATGTTTCACACCCTGTCAGGCCTGGCAGAAATCACTCCATGAATTCAGAAGTTATTGTGATGAGGGCCTAACGGATAAGTTTCATTTCCTTAGGAAACCAAGCTAAAAATATCTTTTTAGCTCTTCTGTGTGGAGAGGAAAAGTTTTTAAATGTTAGTACCAAGTTTGTTGCAAAATGGGAGGCAAAAAGTGATTAAAACAATGACATTTTAGCCAATCAGTGTGAGGAATCTGTTGTTGAATTTTTAAGGTATTGCATTGTCAATTCTTTTTCCTCTTCTTTCTAGCACTCAAATATGCTTAGTGCTATTGCTAAGAGCATCTATTTTTGGTCTTAGAAGAAGCCATCATGTAATTATATGTGTTACCAGAGCCTAACCTCAGGGATCCTAATTCTGTCCAGTGTTTCAAATCAGTGTTCCCAATTCAGTATTTAATCTCAAAGCAGTTGTTCTTTTATCCATTCCAAAATCTGTGGTGTTAAGAGTCATAACAAGTGTAGACTTGTTGTTCATATTATTAACTGTTCAACCAACTATCAGTGAAATTAATGAACTTCATTGGATCCTGAAAACTGGGGGGGGGAGGGGGAATCCTTTCAAGTCAAGAACCCCTCTTTTTTGAGATCTCTTTTCAAGTACAGCTTGCTCTTAGACGATTTTCCTCCTCTAGTTCAATTTTTTTCTCTTGTAGTCAGTTTTAAGTGAAAGGATGTGCCAGCAAATGTAAAGTAATTCCAGAGAAACTTTTCCTGTGTCACTTCTGTGCTATGTGGTGTTAATGTTACGGAAAAGGTTGCTGCACACCCCCCACCCCTTCCCAGATACATTTTTCCAGTTAGAACAGTACTGTTGCTATATCCACAACATAAGCAAAATGAATGATGTTAGAAAAAGATAGGTCAGGAGTTAAAATCAAACTTCTGACTAGCAGATATGTAGTGCTCAATGAAGTTTTCAGCTACATTAAATGTAGTGCGAGTCACCATACTGAGTATAACCACTGCTCTGAGTGGGAGGGTATTTTAAATAATGTTTTTAAAATTGGATCACATAATACTTCTATAGGAAGGAGAAGGTCAGAAGGAGGAATGGTTGAGGGAGTTTTTGGTATTGCACTATGCATGTAGTTGTTTCTGGAGGCATGTGGAAGAAATGAAGCTCAGATCTCACAGTTTATAGGAGAAGATACTCAGCAGCTCCATTGGAATGTCTCCGTGGCAGTTGCACATTCCTTCGTTTCATCTGTCTGCAATCTCCCTCCCCTTCATAGGTACTTGCAAGGTCCAGCCTGCGTTTGTCATCTTCTGTAGTTACTGTGGAGAGCAAATGACACGTGGGCAATGATTAGAATTTTAAATCATTTCCATGTTGCATTCCCACCTTCGGTGTCTGCCTGCTTAGAAGAAATGAAACTTCAGTTGAGTTTGGAGGAATGGTGGAGTTTGATGTTTCCCAGCACTTTTTTTTAATCCAAAAGAATGATTATGGTTATGAAGCCCAAATTAGTCAGATTTGAAGGGCTTGTAGCTTATAGGAAGTGGTAGTATTCTAAAGCTTCTGTGACCCTTCTATGTTGCCTCCTCTATACCTCAAATAATGGCAGCATCATTCTAACAGTGTAAGTTTCAGGAGTTAATGGAGAATTTTGAATAATACAATTCACTGAATAGTATGATTAATTTTTTTGGATCTAAATTTCTACCCAGCATTGGTGGAAGATTAAATAGAACAGAATTGGTTTGAAGAGTATACAGGAATTCTGTAGGAACAGAGCTGAAATTGTCAAGTGACAACTTGAGAATGTTTTAATAGAGGCTGGAAAACATTTGCCCTATTTGAGTTTCTGCTTAAAGTAGCACCTATTGTGTCAGAAATATTGGTAAGTCATTTTATTTTTAATCCTAATTTTTTCATCAAATATTCTTTTATGAAGCACAGTCATTGAACATCAGTCTTTGAAACCAGAGGAGGCAGGAGAGTGTATCACTCTGTGAGAAAGCTTAAAAAGCCCTATATTTGCAGCTGGGTTGATGTACTATTGCAATGAAATAGCAGATGCTGCCAATTATCATCACTCTGATGGCTCTTTAGTGTTGTTACATTTTTCAAATTATTCTAAGCTTGCTAATTTGATACTCTTAACCAAGGCTGTTACTAGAGCTCTCTTATTTCATTATTTATAATTACTTTTGGCTTTGTAAATGAAAACAATCCTGCTGCTAATTCTGTAATTCATAATCTGGTTAATTGTAGATTTTCATTAATTTCTTATTATTTGCCAAATCTTTGTTGTGCAAAAGACTGTTATTGCTGCCATTTATTTAAGAAATGGTCTTATGTCTTGGGAGGTTTCTTTCATTCACCTAGGATCTATTTGCAAATTATATGCATTTTTTAACAAGACACAGAATTGCAGGAATTGATACATTGCTTCCACACAGAAGAAAATACTGAATAAAATTTGGGAGTAAACAGTACAGTTCATGGAAAAATTGTGAACAGCATTATTCATTTCATGTTTGGTATCTTGATTCCAGTTTCTTTCTTATCTGTCTTTATAGGGAGAGAGAGATGAAGAAATGAGATCCTTAAGCAAACTATCTTAGGCAGATGAACACAGTACTTAAGAATAAATAAAAAACACTGAATTTTAAAGGCGTGAGGTCATAAAAATGTTTGGGAGATCACAACCATTTTTTACTCTTTTACAGATTTCTGTTTGCAGATATTCTAGCAGGATTGTTAGCTGAGTCTAACATGATGATTTGAAAGGATGAACTTTTATATCAAAACGTATAGCAAAGTGGGAGTAAAGTTTTGAAGTTATGCCAGGAGAATCTTTGACTGACAGATGAAGGTTTTTTTCCTTATGAATTTTTTTTCCCTCTTGTAGTGTTTTCCCAGACTGTGAAGAAGATTTTAGACTGTGTGAACCAGATTTATCCTTTCATGTACTCACTCACTCGGAATTGCTGCATTTAGAAATGTTACAGACAGTTGAATGCTGTTTAATAATAAATTGGCAAACGTTCTAAAGAATACAATCTTTTCTCAGATATGTATTTTTCTGAAAAGGCCATGCAATAGTTCCTTAATGAATATTTATGGTTTATAACCAAAACCTTCTCTCTCTAATGTCATGCATGTCTAGTAAGAATACTTAGTGTCGAGATTGAATTAGGAGAGCTGCTTTATTTTCCATGAAGGCATGGTAAAGCTTTGAGTATGTCTGCTGAAGACTGTTCTTCCTTAAGTTAGTTATTTGCTAATTTACTTAGGTTATTTTTCTTGCTTGAACACATACTTGTAGACCAGAACAAATAGAAGACTACACGCTATTTTACAAACCCACATTTGGTGCCTTGAATTAACGCAAAATGAGTTAACTTGAGGGGGAAATACAGAATAATTCCAGACTTTGACTTGGACTTAAAAATAACATTTTATGTTACTGCAGTGTGACTCAGACATGTAGCCACTAGTCATGTATAGCCTACAGGTTATGTATGTGAAGAGTATAAAGCAAATCTTCACTTGGACAGTAATGTTGAGTCGTGTGTGCAGGTAGGATCCTCTTCTTTTCAAAGAAGCCTCATCCTTCAGGTACTTTTCACTGCAATAATCTGTTCCTTCTGCAAGATAGCATTCTAGACTCTGGTTTTATGGGATTCTGTGAGGATCTTGCCTATCTACTCTCTGATTTGTTAGTAATTAAGCTGTATGCATGCAAGTATGGTATTTTATTACATTTTACAGAAGACATATCTTATTTGACAAGCTATTTTCTTTTCCAGAATTTTTCTTTAATCTCAGAAATGAAAAAAAAACTTAAAATCCTTCTGAAATAATAGATGTATCTCTCCAAATTATAGACCAGGAAAACCTCTCCAAACCCATGAACAGACTAGAAAATATCTTTCATTTATGTAAAGCTCTTGCTGAAGCAATGTTTGCAGCAGTTTGGCTATAGCACATTGCTAAATTGTTTATTTTCTGGGTGGTGAAGGTGCAAACTCCTCTTGGGCCTTTCTAAATCTCACCTGTCTTAGGAGCTACTTTGGCTCTATTTTTAATACCAAAGTATAGTCCTGTACTCCCCAGGAAGTTATCCACTTCTTTCCATCCATCCCATTATAATAAGAAGTTATCCTTTTACATATTTTATCTGTTTGCCAGTTTGATTCTGCTGCTTCCAATAATCATTCCCCATTCAGCAAAATTTACAATCCTAATTCTGATTTTATAGCTCTAATATCAGTAAGTCAATATGTCCTTTTCAGACAGATGCTAGTTTACTGTTTCCATGCTGCAAACAGCTGGTAGATGATTCTCACTGCATCCTGAGATTACAGAAAGCTGTGTTGGTACTGTGCCCAAACTAATTGAGCCTATTTCTTAGCAGCAAGGGTTCTGTGCTGTCCTAATTGCAGTTAAACCACTATCTGTTAGCCCAGGAGGCACACAGAGATTTATTGCATATGTCTTTGGAGAGGTTAATCGTATTCCCATTTAAATCCATGGCAACTCCTCTCTTCCCTACCCATCCACAAACTTGTATATATTCTTGGATTCTGAATTTTGAAAGAAGACATGAAGATAACAATGAACAATCATCAGTTAGGCTTTAGAATAAGGGCTAGGAAATACACTCTACCAAGGAGATTTTTAGTTTGGGAATTTGCAAAGTTGTGTGCAGTACAGGACAGGACATACAGGGCAGTGTGTAACCGGTGTTTGCTGGAACCTGAGTCAGAATTGTCTGTTCTGAAGTTTGGCAGTAAAGCTATTTCTCCTTTTGTTCTCCTAATTCCTTCACTGTCCTTCCCCACAATGCCTTATTCTTTATCAAAGCTATTCAAAGGTGTAATATACCTATTGTAAATAAAACCAGAAAAAACAAACAAACCCTGTCTTGTCTTATTAATGTTCTTCTAAACAAGGAACAAAATCTGAAATCTAAATATGCCTGACCATTTGGAACTGGGGACGTTTTGATTTCTGAAAAAAAAAATTAAACAAGGCAATCTTGGTGAAGTTAAACAACTACATATGCAAATAAAGGCATTTTTCTAATTAAAATTCATTTGGTTATTACAGACTGAATTAAAATGACAGTGAAAGAACAGCCTCAGGTGTATGAGTGTGCATTTTAAAGTGCTACATTTAATGTTTATGGAGAAGGTTTTTATATTTTAGAAAGTGATTAGCACCTTGGCTGTACTGCTTTCGGGAGATTTTTCTTTTTTTTTTTTTTTTAACAGTGCATAAGATTTCAAGATTTTCTTTCAACATTCGACCTACTTAGGAAAAAAGTTCTGATTAGCACCATGTAATATACTCTCTCCATTTTGGAAGTGCCTTTGGGTAATGTATTGTAGAGAAAAGTAATCTCATCTAGTAAATGGACCCTATCACATTTTAAGATACAGATTTTTTTTCCCCTGTCTATTCCCTATGCCTAATTTAGTCCTCAGATGCAGCCCTGTTTAATGAATCCACGTTCAACTGTCGTGCTTTACTGATAGCTTAATTCTGTTTGCATACAAATTCTTTTCTTCCTTGGCTGATTAAAAAGAATCCCTCTCTTTGAAGTCAGGTGGCACAAACAGAGCCTAATAAGTTTGTTACAACATTAACCTTTTGGATATTTTTTATTTTTCTGAGTTCTGTAAGGCACATAGTAGTTAGCAGGGCCTAAACAACTGTGTTTCAGAAAGGCAAAGGTGATCCATGACTGCGGGTTATGATCCTAGTTATGGAAAACCTGCGGGCAAACAGAACACATATTAGCTGCAGCCTTCCATCCAGACTGAAGTGGGAGCAGGATCGTTTGGAAAGAGCTCCACACTTCCCATTTCTTCTTTTACCTACTTCCCGTAATGTGGAGCATTTTTTAATGAGGTAATATGCGTTCACCTGGGAATTGTTGATGGAGTTCCCAAATATTTCTCATTCCAAGTAGTCAATAACTTCAGGAAAGACACTGCTTCCCTGGAAATAAATTTCAGCACCAGACATGGGCAGGTATTACGTTTCTTTCCTTGAATTTCAGGGCTGACAAGAGGAATAACTAATGAATTACTTTTTTTCAGATTTTTTTTTTATCTTCTGCACTGCTTTGCTGCTTCAGTTGGGACTAACAGACGGGCATTGGAGGGTGAGAACCTGTCTATTGCCACCAGAATTTGCCAGATGAGACTGGATAAGTCCCACTTAATGGCTAGATCAAAGAGTCATAATGTTTGATGTAATAAATACTTGAGGGTGCCTTTTGTAATTAAAGGTAGCCTTTGTGGCTTTAGAGGCTGATGAAGCTACAAAGGTGCAAACTAATTTTTAATGGTGTGAGATTGCACCCAACTCCTTTCTGAATTCAGGTCCCAGATGTGCTTACAACAGTATGGTGTAGGTGTAGGAAATTATGAACATGCTTAATACCAAAGCCAGAGTGAAGGCTTGGCAAAATTGAACGAGGCAAAGTTAATGATGTAAAATAAAATGTTGTCACTTCAGTCTTTGGTCTGTTTAGAGCAATGGCTCCCAGTTTTCCCTGAATCAAGAGTACCAGTTCTGAATGAATAATGTATTGTGGGCAGCCCTGTGCTTTGCTCTCTGTGTTAAATTGGTGGGGAACCCTGGGCACCTGCAGGTCTTGGGTTTGTGTCCTGCCAGCTGAGGTCTGGTTCTTTTCTCTGCAGCATCAGCTTAATTATATTTTCTTGCATATTCAGTGGGGTGCCTACAAACTTTTTTTTCCATAATTATTTTAATAATAAGTAATATCTTTTAAATGAGACATTGATTCTAATTTTTAGCATTAGAAAGTATTTTCAGGGTTGCATACAATCAATGCTTTTACCATTGGGTCAGAAAATTCAAGGTTGATTTATTTGTACTTTTTGGTCTAGCTATCCATCCGTGTGTGATAAATGAATACTTCTAAAAGTTTCTCGATTGTGTTCGTGATATGATGTTTCTAAGAGTACCATCTTTCAGATTTTTTGAGCTGGTTGATAACAATCATACATAGATATATTTCGCAATTTTCCCTCCAAGTTGCTTCTTGCACTGCTGTGAAGGGAGTCGGATGGCAGATGTTTGGAATGCATATGACTGCTCCTTAGGAGAGCTGTCTTAGTCACACTGAAGGACTAGAAGCCTGAACAGAAGGGATTTTATTCTTGGCTTGCCCTCTTTCTCCTTTATTCCCTTCATGTATTAATGTGGATAAGGAATGCAATACTGGATTACAGTTATTTGTGCATCTTGATAAATGACATCTGTGTTTAACAAATATTTCTCTGCACTGTGTTTGTCTGCTCTGAATCTCAGAACAATATTACGAATGTGGTCATTCTAATGACATGGAATGGAACACTTTCGTATGAGGCCTTTCTGTCATTTCACTTTGTCTTAATCACTTTACAATACTTAAAAATACCACTTTGGCCATAACTACTTATGTTTTCTTCCTCAGTTGAATTGCATTTAATGGGAATTGATGTTGTAAATGACTGTCATTTGTTCGTAAACCTGACAGTAAGCAACAAAAGTCTTATCTGGTTTGGAGAAGTAAATGAGCACAATGTAAAAGCACTTGAAATAGTATTACTTGCTTCATGTTTATATTACAAAAATATTCTGAACAATGTCACTATTTCCTGGATTTTTCTGACTTTGGCTATTTGTCAAAATAGTTTGTCATTTAGTAAAACTGCATTTTCCTTAATAGAATAACTAAGTCCAGGCCAACAGCAATGGAATACATGAATTGCTGTTCAAGTCTTGAAGTACATCAGAAGGACTTGCTAATTAATTCTGTTCTCTTCTAGAATCATGTTCGGTAATAAATGTCTAAATGTGAGGCTTTATCAGAAATTTTTTGTTTTCATGTATTAGGTAGAGATTTTTTCTAAATGTGGATCCATGCAGCTATTGCAGGGATGTTAAAAAAAAAAAAAAACAAAAACCCACAGAAATTCCATAATTATTTATTGTAATGTCATTTCCGTATTCAGACCTGCAATTTCATAAAGCAATTTGCACAACTGAAAAAGAGTTGAAATATTGTAAGAATCATCTGAATGCTGCCCAAACCACTATTTTTTTATGTTTGGGTTGTGTAATACAAGATAATGAAAGTGGTGGAAGAAGGTGAAAGAATTGGAATTTACACAAAGATATTCTTTATACTGATTATATTAAATTTGTGCACCTCTGGGCTAGCTCGGTGTGTGTGAAGTCATTTTTATTCTCTACAATACCTCACCATGTAGCTGGTCTGCCTTTTTTTACATAGTTTTTTTTGGCTATAATTTCTTTTGAATTCAGGTTTGTAAAGGAAATGTTAGTTTGATACCAAATTAATTATTTCAAATAATATACTGAGATTATCAAAATAGATTGCTACAATAACATGTTCCTGAATTACTTGGTAAGCTAATTTATTACTCAGATATTTTTCAGAAATGGAGACCTGAACTTTTCATGGAAGGCTTTTCAATAACTTACTAAAAGTGAAATACACTAACTGGGAAATTTTAAATTACTACCTATGGCAAACCACTTTGAAATCTGTCTATGTACCCTGCTACTGTTTAAAGATATGTGTGGAATGTTTACAGAATTATTTGTTACACAATTTTTTTTGTGTGCCAGCATTATCATGAGTAGAGAAAAGGATGAAAAGATGCACTCACAAAAGAAATGTCATTGTATGCAGAACTATGTACTTTTTAAGTATATATTTATGTAATGATTGCAGTGTTTCTCTGGTTACCTATTTTCTTCAGGTAGTCACATATGTATCAAGTTATTAGTCCTGTCTCAGCACAGGTGCCACATTGGTGGCTATCTGTGGGGCTTTTTATCAAAGGCAGCAATCTGCTTATGTTCCCTCATTGAAAAATGAGATTTGAAGTATTTGATTGTAGCTGTATGCCTTTTAAGTGTACGTTTAAAATATTTTGTATGCTTATCTTAATTTTCACATCAACATAGTAGTGTAATTGTATAAAAGCATAGCACAGAAAGAAATGTTACTTTAGAAGCAGGTATGCAATTAATTCATTATAGATGCAAATTATGATCACATTAATTTTTTTCTGGCTTACTGACACAGTAGCAGTTTCTACATCAAGTGGCTATATTTCATTTGCTATGTTGACATTACAGGTGCCTACAAAGTATTGATAATGGTAAATAAACAGAAATAATATAATTATGAAAGGTTTGTGATTGAGGATGGTTTTTCAAGTCATGGACTCTAAAACGGAAAAGAAACAAATACGCTTTGTAGTGCCCCATAATAGAAGAATGTTACACAGACTCCCACAACAATTAGATCTCCTGAACAAAGCAATCAGATGCTGGTCTGAATGGTGAGTTCTTGCAACAGTGTTTTCATCTGGATTGCATGAGACTCCCCAAACTACAGTTCTGCTGAATTCTTGCAACCCAGCTGACTCATGGTCTTGGGTGATCTCCCTGGCCACGTGTGTGGTCATTGCCAGAGAGAATCTGAAACGATGTACGAATGATCTCCTAAGTCATCTTAACTTCAGAAACTATTGTATGTGTCTGTTTCTACCTCTAGAGGAACAGGTTACTGTCTATTTGCAAGTGTCTTATCTGTATGCAGTTCGGTTAATTCTGCTGCAGAAACTGCCTGAGTAGCTCTCTGAAATGGCCAGAGACTCCATTCAAGGTGATAATCAGCACACTAAAACAGATGAGTTTGTCAAGACACAACAGGACCTGCCTGGGGGAATGATTGGAACCATCCAAAATTCCCACATGGCAATCTCCTTTGGCAGTTAGTCAAAATACATATTTGCAGCTGGAGTTGTAAATAGGTCCTTTTATTTCATCCCTGTAGAGAACTCCCTGGGGAGTTCCTGTGCCACCCAGGGAATTAAGGGCTTACGTGCACTGGATGTGCACACAGGCACAGCCCTGTTACCAAGCTGTGCAACAATTAGAATAGGTATGGGCCTGGATAGAGGAGGGATGGAGAAGAACTGGTTGGTTTCTCAAGGATTTCCCCATGCAAGTTCAGAACTATTCATCCTGATGTGTAGAGAGTCAAGCAGAACTGCTGGGAGAACTACATGAGTAAACAAAGAGTTCCGAGCAGAAATCTGACATGAAAGGGAAGCATATGGGAAGTCAAGACAGGGACAGGTGATTCTGGAGGAAAAGGGAGATACAGGATTGCAAAGCCCAAGTTCACTTGGAGTTCTATCTGGCAAGGGCCGTTAAGAACAAGAGCAATGAGAAGTGCTTCTGCAGGTGTATCAGCCACAAAAGGGAGACTACTGAAAATGTAGCCCACTTCTGAATGGCACAGGGGATTTGGTGACAGGGAACATGGAGCATGCTGAGATGTTCAGTATCTTCTCCATCCTGTCTTTTTTGCTGACCTTCAGGGGTCAGGTGCATGGGACCTGTCTGGGTTACAGAAGACTGATCCTCAGTAGAAGAAGATGGATGAACACAAACTGGACATGCAGAAGTCCATGTGAGCTGGTGGGGTGCACCTATATGTGTTCAGGGAGCCGGCCACTGTCTTTGTGAAGGCCACTCTTGATTATCCTTGAAAGAATGTGGTATTTGGAAGAAAGAAAATGTCATTCCTGCCTTCACGAAGGGCAAGGAGAAGAATACAGAGAACTACAGTCTGGTCATCTTCAACGTGATCCCTGTGAGAGTGAGGGACCAAACAACAGAGGAAATCACTTCCAGACATATGAAGGCAAAGAAGGTGGTTTGAAATAGTCAGTGTGGACTTAGAAAGGAGAGTCATGCTTCACCAATCTGATCGGCTTCTGCAGGGGAGAGTGGTGGATGTTGTATATCTATACTGCAGTTGGCTTTGCAGCACAGTTTCCTGTAACATTCCCAAGGATGAAGTATGGGTAAGTAAGTGAACAGGGAGGTGGACTACAAACAGGTTGAGCTGCTGGCCTCAAAGGTTTTGTGAACTGCAGCCCATGGTCCAGCTGGAGACCAGTAACTAATAGAGCTCCCCAGGGGCTGATAACTGGTGCCAGAACGGCTCTGCAGCTTCATTAAGGCCCTTGACAGATTGGAGAGCTGTACCAACAGGAATCTCATGCAGGACTTTGCATTTGTCTTGGTTGAACTTCAACCTTGGGATGAATAACCACGTGTACCAATCCTGACAGGGGGCCAACTGGCTGGAAAGCAGCTTTGCAGAAAAGGACATGAAGATCTTGGTGGAAATGTTGGACGAGGAGCCAGCAAGTGTGCCATTGCAGCAAGGGAGGCCAGCAGCCTCTTAGGCTGCACTAGGCAGCTTGCTGTTCAAGATGTCTCCCTTTTGAGAACAGTTCAATACATAGTATTTTGAAAAACATTTAAATATCTGTATAAGGTGAGGTTTTTCTTAATATAGCTGAAAAATAAAAATGATGGTCTGTATGTTGTTTTAGTCCCATTAGATGTGTTTTTATTTTTTTAAAGAAATACATAGCTATAAGCAGCTTTTCCAAGAGCTTAAAAATCTGACTGCTTTCAGGGAAATTGAGCTTTTTAATTCAGTCAGTTATACTTCCCATTCTTCTTCTTCCCTCAAATATTATTCACAGAAATTAATGTGTAAGAATGAATAAGTTTAACAGAAAAACAGTGTTTGTTGTAAGTTGCTAAAACAGATTAGCTGTATTGTGTTTCTTCAAAATTTGCTGTATTAGACAAGTTACGCATCAGTAGCAAAAATCCTTGTCATTTTTTGTGCTATTATAGTGATATACCTGGAAAAGGCTAATCTAAACTACAGCTTCCATAGCTTGAAGGTCAAAGCCTGCTTCCACGGACCTTAGAGTGTGTGGTACAGATTCTGTATTTCTACAGTCACTGAAAATGAAAGCATTGTTGGGCATGTACAATCTGCAGTTCTCAGAGTGCCTATTTGGCATGAATAACCTTAGCCTTGTTTTGGCTTTCTTAATTAACATCCTTCCCCCAGGCCCCCTGAATGTGAAAGAAAACCCACTAATCCATACCCCTGGCACAGAGATTGTGTGGCACAGTGCATGTGGAGACATGCACCATTAGATGTATTTCTGAAAAAGGGTAATGTGTAAGTCGTATCAACCAGAAGCTTTTTTTGATAGCGCAATTAAAGAGAGACTTTCTTCTCACGAGTGTTTCTCAAAGCCAAACCTGAAAATCCAACTTTTTTTCTTGGCAGATTTTTCTTTACCCTTCAGGTACTTTCACAGATGCTCGTTAGAGACTGAGTATGCAACTATAGCAGTAAAAATACAGGGAAAGTTAAAAAAATTATGCTTCTAAAAGAAGAAAAAGATTATATGGGAAATCTCATACTCTATGAAATGGCCCCTTGCATGGAGGTTCAGGGAATGACATTTACATCTACCCTGCCTATCTTGACACATGGTAGAAGCTTTTGTAAAGTGCAAACTTAAAGAGGTGGCTGAGGATTTCTTTGTCCTCAACAAAACAAAAAAGCAGTTCCTCAACGACCATTTCACTCCCCAGTTTAGTTCTGAGGTGAATTTGGATGAGGCATAAATGTTTCAGGATCTGAAACAATTCTAAGATACATGAAACAAATTGGGGAAATTTCTATTTCTTGGAAAGGCTCTTGAGGCTTGTTTAAATGGCATGCAATAACTCCCAACTCTGCACTATTACACAGGAATGAAAAAGTTCCTGCAAGATCCCAGGTCCACACAGGACATGCTTTAGGCAAGCTGGGCAGTCCCTGACGTGGAGGCCAAGCCTAGCCGAGGGTTCGGAAAGCACTATCATGGTAATGAGGCACAGCCTAGTTTTAGGCTTTTGGTATTGGGGATGGTTTGTGATTTTTTTTTTAAATTTGTTGTTGTTGTTGTTTGTTTGTTTGTTTTATGTTTGGGGTTTTTTGTTGTTTTGGTTGGGTTTTTTTGTTGTTTTTTTTTTTTTTTTTATTTGGCAGTATTTCTCAGTTCAGAAATAACTTGCTATTTGGAAAAGCAATAGCCTCAGCTGAGTAAAAATTTAGTGGAAAGACTGGCAGGTAAAGACATGGTCTATTAACTAGACATGCTAACATAGCATCCTTAGGAAACTGAGGCAACTGATGGTATATTAAGGTTGTTAGGTTTGGGAGCTGGCAGAGATACTGGCTAGACACGGATATTGGCACAGGATAGCACTGTGGTGAAACTGGGGTTAGTGGAACTTACCCGCAAAAGACCGGACTGGGAGAAAACTGCTTTCCAAAGGAAAGTGGTCACTCTTCTCCATAGTGCAGAGATTCTCTCATATTGAAGCGATGTTGAAAAGTAAAATGTGCTTCAAAGTGATTTTCTTCAACATTTTAGGGAGCTCATTGAAGAAGTGAATAATTTGTTTCCAAAGGAGGATGTAGGTAATGTTCGATAAACTGCGTTTGGAACCTTAATCAGTGAATAAGAGGAACAAAGTATAAAAGCTTTTTGTTATATGAGTAACATTCATCCCTGCTATAAGGGTCCTAAGTAGCATAGGAGCACTTAATTAAATTTTTTGCTATAATCCATATAAGAACCGCAGCCAAATTAATATGTCAAACACAACTCTAATCCAAAGTTTTGTAATTTCAAAATGCTGAATTCTGTAGCCTTAATATTCTTTAAGACTTTTATGTTTGTAAAATATGTATGTCAAAATCTGAAAGTAGAGTCATGAAACAGTGTAATTCTGATTTTTGCTTTTTCCCTTTGGATAGCGGTTGAAAATCTTAATGGATAAGTGTTTTATATGGTTTTCTTTTCTGGGATTTTTCTTTCTTTTTTTGTTGATCATGGGGTATTATTTGGGGGATGTGTGTGTTTGCTGTTGTTGTCAGGTAGGTTTTCTGTTTGTTTGTTCTGTTTGTATTCTTTTCCTCAGGAGATGTAAATGAAGAGAGGAAGTCTGTCTAGATATATATATAGCTTCCATGAAGCACTATTGTAATTTTCATTATCTAAGTTCTAGATGGTAAACCAGCTTTAGGCACAAAATGGGAACTCAGTTTTAACTGTCTGTATATTTTGCTACTTGCATTAGTCTTTTGCTTAAACAGTTTTATCATGAATATAGCTAAATCCTTCAAACTCTTCTGAAAACATTTTGTCTCTCTGACAGCATATTCTAAGGAGCTCAGGGAGTTGGACTTGATTTTAAGATCATTTTTGCAATTAAATATTTTGACAAATTACTAAATTTATTCTGCTGGCAATATTTTGACAGATGGGAGAAAATGTTTCCATTTTAGAAAAGTATTTTAAGGTAATAAAGGAATTGGAAAGACTTAGAGGTAACATCTTTGAAAACACTGCATTCAGACTTCTCTAATACTGGAATGAACTGGAATTAAGACTCAATATGCTCATTGTATTGTAGGCATATATAGTTTATTCAGAATAATTTAAAAAGAGAGAACGAAAGTCGTTTTAAAAACTTAGATCTCTGTGAACAACCTAGAAGAATCTGAAAGGCTGATCTTGGAGATTCCTCTGAGTGAAAAAATTTCTGATTTTAATTTTTTTTCTGATTGATAACTAGAAATGTGTACTATATACAACACATATGCAATATATAATACAATACAATACAGCCTCTGTGACAATTATAGGGAAAAAAAGTCCTGTGGGATGCATAAACTTTTATTTGCCTTAGCATTGCTAGAAGTAAAGCCCACTGTGTTTGTGACATTTTGTTAGTAGCTTTGAGCATTAGATATCTTTTCTCAGGTGTTAGCTATATTAAACAATGTAGTGAAAATTAGGTCAAAAGAGGCAAGAAGCTGATGCTTATTTGTGGAACTGCTGTTGCTGACAGAATGGGCTTCCGACTTGTGAAAGGTAGGTGGTATAAGATTCTACTAAATAAACACCTCTATACAAAGATCACATTGTTGTCTCATTAGTGCTTCACAGCTTCCTTTTCAAGGTACTAAAGCCTTTTTAAATGGCCTGGCAGCTGCTGAAAAATCTGTCCTAAGCAGTATTGCTACAGATGTCAATGAACTGAAGTGTCTTTTATTTTTTTCCCCCAAGAATCAATATTTCTTGATTTATTTTCAGTTTGGTTCAGAATCCAAATTGGTGTGTTTCCATTTGGTTACTAGGATTACAGTTTCACTGTCTTGATGAGCAATGTAGGTGATGAAGTGTGTTAACCAGCCTTTCATAGGGCTTTTTCTTCCCTGGGTTAGGAGTGCAAAGCTAAGTGTGATACTCTTGTAAAAGACTCCTGAGACATTCAGGTTCTCACCTTACCACTTCCGCAAATATCAAGATGCTCAGTAGTTTTCAGCAATGAAGGTATCTTTGTAACATCTGGTTTATAAGCTGTATTCTTCTTTCCTGAGCTAAAAAACCGTTTTACACACACACACAAAAGGCACCATCACTAAGCAGATTGCTTTTCTCTTAATACAAGAGAAAAACATTTCCCTCATTTGCCTCCCTCTTTGATCATTTTCTGTATCTTTAGACGGAATTAGGTATTTTCTTAATTTAACAAGTGGTTGAGACCTGCTGTAAAAGTTGCAAGGAATCAGCCAAGCCCAAAATAGGTCTGCCACCAGCTCCTTAATCTGTAACAGCACTATTTTCCAGTACTTTTCTTCCAATGCTTTTTTGTAGTATTTTGTTTTGGAGCCATGCGTAGGTGTCTGAAGTAGAGTCATTCAGTACTACCCTGGATTAGATGAGAGTATTTAGCTACTTCATGATGGGCAAACTCTGGTTCCTGTGGTACTTAGGAAATGAAGACAGCATTTATGCTTTTTTATGTAACATGGTTTCTTCTGAAGCTGTGCCTTTGCTGAGTGGCTGTTTGCTGCCAGGCAGCTTTCCAGGCACTCTTTGGTCTCTCACTGCTCTGTGAACATGCCACGTAGTAGCAGCAACCCATTCTTGATGCAGTATTCACAAATGTTCTGTTAAATCCATGGACTGCGTGAAGGAAACGTTTAGCTAAGTCCCAGGAAAAGGGATCTGATTGGCAAAGTCCAGAAAAAGAGGAATATTTGAAGGGCAGATTTGAAAGTTGGGAAGAAGATGGAGCTGGGCCTTGGCATGGCTGAGGGTCAGCCTCTGTGTGCATGGGGGGACCGGGGGGTGAACAACAAGAACACATGACCTGCTATAACTTACTTTTCTGTATAATCTAAAGAATGAGAAGACCAGTCTTTTTTTTTCCTGATCATTTGGGTTTTGCTTGTCCTGAGCGAGTAGTGCTCTGCTCTGGTGCCATCCTTTGACTGCAGTGATGTTAATGTGTGCCGGGACATGGTTCAGCCTGACGAAAGGTGTTGGATCCTTGCCCAGTCCTCTCGAGTCTCCCTTATCGGATCTGACAGTAATTTTCTTCAGCTGGCTGTCCTTCTGCTCTAACGTGTGCTGTCCTCACACCCTTCTTGGATGTGGAGGAGAGCCTCTGGTCTAGCTCTGTTCACTCAGTGTTGCTGTGCATTGAAAGCACTGGAGTCATTCCAGCATGCTGCTCTGTGTGGGATTAAGGTGTGCTAACTGGCAAAAAAAACCCAAACCAAAGCCAGAATTTTTTGTATGTGTTTTATTATTATGGTCATGGACTTGAATGGGGAAAGCAGAGGAAGGAGAAAGTTTATAGTTCTGTAAGTGTTGAGACTTCTTTCTTCCTGCTTGAGCTGATCTTTGCTTACTACAAAAAAAAAATGAATGCTGCTGCTGAAGTAGCAACGACGTAAACGCCCTTATCTGTGTGTTCTAACTTGGAAATATATGTCCTGTTTTCTAAAAAAATCGGGCTGAAAATGGCATTTAGTTGCAGAACATTCTGGACAAATACCACCAATAATAATTGAATAAGAGAAACTCTGAGGAAACTGGCACAAAAATACTGGCCCATATTGTATGTGACTGGGGAAGCGATGTATGTTTTAAGTGATGAATGAAAGTGTTTTGAGTCTTTTAGATACACACATTTGTGGAAATTAAATAATATAAGTTTGTTAAACGTTTATGATTTCAAAACTAAGAACACAAGAAAGTGAATTTACCCGCAAACCTCCTTGACCTATGATTAAAAAAACTCCAACAAACACCAGAGGTTTTTAATTGGAAGTTTGTTAGTACAACGACAAAATGCTGAATGTATTTTTTGAGTTCTGAAGCTCCTTTTATGTAGGTTTTATCAAAAAGTAGGATATATATGTAAACATGTCAATTTCTAAGGGTATTAGCCTAGTTTCTAAAGAGGAATTTAACATTTCCAGCTGGTAAGATTAGTGTGTGTGCATCTTTACACCTTCTCAGAGGCGATGATTTGTCTTCAAGTTTTGGTTTGAAAAGAGCATTTAGCTTCTGACTTTGTATCATGTCTTTAAGAATTGCAATGCACCTACTTGGCTTTAATTACCAAAGCAATCAACTTTCATTAAACAAAGAGATGCTTTCTTGCCAGCAATAAATTAAAAAAAAATCCCAAACAAATTAAAGTTAAGCTAAGCATCTGAAGAGCTGGCACAGTAATAATTCTCCAGCCACTATTTTGCCTAATTCTAGCCTACTATGACTAAACAAATGTGCAGATGGTGGTGGTTGTCTGTATTTCAGCTGCACATTTCAGGATGTTGTGCCTGGTGTTAGCTGAGCATAGGAATGAAGTTTCCAAACAGTGAGCTCTTTAAGCACTACTGGCTGCACAGGTCTTTAAGGGTTGGCTGGAATTGCCATGTTGTCAGTGTTTCTCTTTACTAAACTTTGCTTTAGTGTAATAAAAGTGGTATAAATGTACTACTGCTCTTCAATAAAAGTATTTGATGTATTTATTGCATTTATATGCCATATAATTAGTTGGTATGTCTACTGCTTTCCCGTTTGTGCTAGATATACGACCAAATACTAAAGTGAAAACAATTCATACTTTCCTTTATATATATGTATATATATACTTTGCACTTATGTTGCAAAAAGTATCTGGAAGAAATTAAAGGTTTCTGTTACCACTCCACACTAGGAATTTTTAGTTTGCAAACTGGAACTGTGCTAGGAGCAGCAGATCTCAGCAGTGCTGGCAGTTTTCTTTAACAGAGAACATGAGACGGAAGAGTCCTGTTCTCTTTGGGATGCTTGCTCTAGACAGCTCTAAGAAATCACAAAACCAAACAGAAATCCCAATGCTTTGTACGCCCATCTATTAGTACCTTCAAGCCAGGGCAAAGCTGCTGTATTCGTTGCTGTGTGAAAGTCTTGGGGCTGTGGCACTCACTTTTCCTTAGGCCTAGGAATGGTAGCACAGATGTTTAAGTGTGAGGTACATTAGCCCATGTGAATATCCTTAAGCAAGTGAATAACTCAGTAGATCTTAATGACATTCAAAACCAAATCTATTCTCTTTTGGTCTTCCTTTTGAAATCGGAGTGTCTGGTAATTATGATGGTATAACAAAGATGTAAAAATACAATTTGCAGTGGAACTTGCAGAGTAAAGACAGTAAAAGTATATTATTTGGGGTGTCAGCAGTAAATGCACTGTGAAATACTCATATGTCTAAGTTCAGTGCTACTCAAACCATTTTTTGTGGAAGTATTATGTGTGTGTCATAAATCAGACACTTACAATGACTCTTCACATATACAGACATTTTCATTTTTATACTAGTTTGTCCGGCACTAGCTTGTCAGAGGATGAACCATTGTCTTATTACATGAAGAAACTCCTCTGTATATCAACTGGTAAAATATTTGGGTGTTATGAGGATGATAGGAATTTTTACCTTTCTAGCTCCAAACCTTTTATTGACTGGCTCTGTGTTACGGAGAGAGACAAAGCAACCTGGAATATTTGGGACTAATGACTATTTCTCTTTAAAATTTCTCTGACTCTGTTGACTTTTTATATCAACCTTCACGTCCCAAATATTTGCATAATAATAATAATAATAATAGAGACTATTATAAAATTTCAGCTTTTTTTTTTTTTTTTTTTTTGTCTGGTGGTGTTCTGATTCTGCAAGGAATGTTGAAACAAAAAGATGTTCCTCTCTGAAGAAATTTAGATTGTAGATGTTAGAGATAATATTGCAAGTGGTTGTGGACATGTGTATAGACCAGATGCAAAAAATATCTCCTGCTTTTAACAGCGGTATTGCTATAGAAATTGTATTAGTTTCTGCATGTATTTGGTGCACTGCTTCTATTATTAGAGCCTTTATTTCTGTGCAGCACGTGGATTTTATCACTATTCTGGAAGCAGTCAGCTTGTGTAACAAAAGACAGATAGGTGTGTGGTCTGAGCATGAGTATGTCTATGAGTAAATTCTGTTTGCCCTGAAGGGAGATTTTGCCAAGTTCTAACCCTGAATTCCAGAGTTTCAGTCTCACATCTAATAGCTACCGTGTTCTTGAGCTTGTTCTGTTTTTTGTTTTGAAATTAACCTACCATGTTAAGTCACAAAATAATAGTTGAAAAATCTGTTTTCTGTGTCATATCTAGCTAGACAGAGTTTTGTCAGCTTTTGCTGAAAATTGTGAAGTGCCTTGAGACTTGTAATGTGACAGACTCCATTTGTGTTGTACTATATTAAAAAACTGTTGGTTTTTTTAAAAAAAATAAATCACATTTTTGTTCCAGATCTGCTTGAATGCTTTTTTAGCAGAAAGCAGACTAGAATTTTCTTTAACTTATTTTCTGGATTTAGAAGTCATAATTCATAAGCATTCAGGGCTGTGAAAAGATGTGCATGTTCCAGAAAGTATGAGTTCCCCCAAATGTGTCTTTGCCTCTAATGGGTGCCATAGAAATATGTTGTAGTTACATGAGTCTGCATGAAACTAGGTAAAAACCAAGTGGATTTTGAATTCTGAGAGGGAGAGAGGAGGTGATTTTGAGATCTGTTAACTGAGGGGGTAGCATATTAGAACAGCAGAACAAAGTCAGTTTAGGAAATAAGACTGGGAAATTATCTGGGTCTGGTTTTTTTCTATTGTGTTTCTGTTGTTTAGTAGGGTATTTAGTTTTGGAGTAGATTATGCTTGATTTCCTGCAGTATTTCCAGTACTTTATCAAAGGGTACATTTTAATAGAAATGTGCTGTACTGTGTGTGTATACTTCACTCTGTATATGTATATTTCACTTTGCATGATGAAGCTACATCAAGTTTCTGTAGTCATTTCTGCATTATGAAGGAATAATTTTTCATAGCTTAAAATCATTCACTAACCTTAGAAAACTGAAAAAAAAATAACCCCAAACCCCAAACCAGTCTGACAACTGTCAACTTTTACTTTCAACTTTCTCAAAGAGATTATTCAACTTTTTTCCTGAAAACCAGGCCTTTAACTGCTGTAATTTTCATTCAGTTCAAAATAACTTGTCAAAATTACTCATCTTCAGACTGCTGGAGCTTTAGACTAGAAACCCATGCAACATTTTTGCACTATCATTCTGTCAAACCTTGTAGGACAAGGATTCTGTACACTCACATGAAATCCAAACCAAAAAGACAGTTTCTGTAATTTGCTAATTTCTTTATAGTAGAATTCTTTTACTTAACTTAAATAATGTTAAATTCATTTTGAAATGAGAGTTAAGGACTAAGCAAAAAAAAAATTTAAAACTTGGACGTTATTTTAAAAAATAATATAATGTTTAATTTGGAGCACTAAAAAAATAATTCTGGCAAGGTTTGAAATACAGAAAAAAGCAAATTCATTAGTAAAATGAAATGTTTGCAAACATTGTTTAAAGATAATTTGAAAAGGAAGAACATAGAAAAAAGTGAGTATCATAATCTGGATATTTGAAATAATAAGACAAGAGGAAAGTAAACTATAACATTATGTTATATTGTATTAATAACTCTTGGATTATGTGCTTTGTCTTCATGTATTTTAAAATTAGAGTAAGAGTGTACCAAATTGCTTCCAAAAGTCCACGCAGAATTAAGACTTTCTTCCTGAGGCCATAGGGAAGCATGAACAAAATATTAGTGTAGCCTAAGCATCGAACTAATTTCTTATGTTTGTTTGGACCCTTGCTTCTAATAAGAAAGTCTAATACTCTACATAAAAGCAAACATCGGAGTGTTGCAATTGTTTGATTTTGTAATTTTATCTGGCTGGTGGGGAAGATCTACCAAGCCAGATGAAAACAACTGGATTTTGTGCCTTGGCTGCTGAGAACGGTAAAACCATTTTGCACTCACTGAGATGAACCACTGTCATAGGAGGAGGAGGAGGAGGAGTAGAAGTAGTTCATCAGTACAATTCTGTGTGGATTAAAATTGTGCTGTGATGTACTGCCATACTTAGGAAGGTTATGCCTTGCTTGAATTTCAGTTTTCAGCTTTAAGTGGTTTTCAGATCAGCTGCTGAAACTTCAGTTGAGTTCATCTTTCAAAGCATTCTGTATCACAGCTCTAGGAAATATATTTTACTATCCAAACCATTTGATTTCATCTGTTTAGGTCTGTTTTCAGGAATTTGTTTTACACGTGCAATTTTTACATGAGTAGAGAAAGGCATTCATGTGCCTGTGAAAACACATCAGCCCTGCAATTTTTAAAACACTCAGGAGAACTTTTCTGTCCTAATTATCACTATGCCAGTGGCTGAGCAGTGTATTCAGAATTCTGTAAATCTGCAGTCTAGCTTACCCTGTTTTGGTGTGAACTAAATTAACTGGAAACTAGTGTTTGTGGCATTAAATACTTGAAAATTTTCCCCTGGGTATTAGACTTTAATCTTTCTGGCCTAAGGCTTTCCTATGTCTTTCCTATGTTCTCTTAGCTTTCCAGAAAATACTTGACTGAAATCAGTATAAGCTTTTCACTTGCCTTTTTGGCTTAAGCACAAATACCAGTAGGTAAGTAGGTGGGTTGGCATGTAAACATTTATTTTGAGGATGCTTTGCAGTCCATGTGAGCTAGGAGTATTTTGCACTTATATGCTTACTTTCTTTCTTTCTTTTTTTTTTTTTTTCTTAATCCCATGGCTTCATTTGGGAGCTTAAATAAAGTATGTGTGAGAAAGTGATCACACAAAGTTTAGTCTGAATATCTGTGTACTATTAGGTTAACTGAAGAGACACAGAGTTGTTTTGTATGAACTTACTGTGTGGTCTTGTTCTTATTGCACAGAGAGAGATCTCTTGAGAGCCAGATAGGTGTTATACAATATTGATTCCTTTGGATTTTTTAGTTTGTTTCCAGCAAAGATAGTGTTTTCTGGTGTGAAGAATAAAAATTCCCTGAACAAAATGAACTGTTGTCCTACAGGCCTTAAAACAGAGAATCTCTATCAATATGGAAATCCTACCAAGAGTTTCTCTTGTACAAAGAAAATGAAAAGTAAATCTTTTGTGAGAAAAAAATTGTTGATAAAAATGGAATGCACCAAAGCTTGGAAACAAACATTAAAAAACTATATATGTGCACCAGGAAATACAAAGAAAGACAGTTGTACTAGTTTAAAAGTTAAGTTTCAACCATGAAGAAAATCTATTTTGTACTGAAAGCTTTTTCTTAACATATTGTGCTGCCGAATTGCATAAAGTTAAGCACTCCTCAAAGTATCAGATATATTCCATTTACTGGGATGCAGTGGTGGTGAGCCTCATTCTTTACAGCACTTCCCTAGTATGTTTGATATATTAACTCTTACTGCTAATAACTTTGAACTATATTTTTCATGCCTTCAAGGATAGAGTACATCTTGACAAAGGTGTTACTGGTGAGAAGGCTATTTGCAAAGGATGTGAGAATTGTATATAAAACCTCGAAGCTGAAAAAATTGCATGCCAAATCTAAAGTATTAGAGTGTCTTGAAGCTGAGTCAACTAAGGCTTGACATCATACTGATATAGTTCAGAAGCAGGGCAAGAAGGAGCCTTTCCCATATTATGCCATCTCAATGTAGCCTACGAGTGTAATGGAAACAGTTGTATCTTTGTAAAATTTTAATGATGCATTCTAAATGTGCAAATTGCAATCACATCTGAATTATTTACCTTTGTTTTGGTTTTCCCACTTTTCACCCTATACGTGGAACAAAACTAGTAATTAAAATACTCTTAATTTCCATTGCCTTTAGGTACAGAGCTAGACTGAGCTATGAAAATCATAAGCAAAATTTTATTTTGCACCCCCAAGGCTGACGGAGAGTAAACATTTGTTTTGTCTTTCTCAGTGGCAGAAAATGTCAGGGCCCTTGAGCTCGTTGCCCTGTGCTAGGGTCTGGCTGCCTGAGCTCAGTGCCAGCTTTGACAATACAGTTAACCAGTTTTGTGAAGTGATAGTGGATCTGGAAGCCTTGCTCTGATGTGGGGGAAGGCGAGGTCGGTTGGATGGTTGGTTGGTTCTCGAGGAGTCTTTCAGGGCATCATTCCTCTTCAGTGGTGCCCATTCCTTGCAGCGGCTGCACTGGCCTGGCATCGGTGTGCACCAGCTCCTCAGAGCGCAGAATGCCTTCGGGGTCTGATCAAGAGTTAAGGGACTCAAGTCACTTAAAGTAGAGCAATAAAAGCGTTTTGGCATTTAATCCGTGGGAGTTAGTGTCCCTTTATATTGAGTCTTGGTTTTCCTGGGACTGAAGAATATTAAAGATTGTGAGGCATGAAGGTAACTCAGAAAGGGGTAGCATGCAATAGGAGATAAAAAGTCTGTAGGTCCTTGCTCAGGAATGGTGTTGGGTGATAGGGTCAGAAAGTATTCTTGTGACACTGATAATATTTTAGATTTAATAATGGCATCAGCACGTGATCACCAGCTAGCAGTCCTGAAATTAGCCTTTTTTTTTGAATGGACAGATCCCTATAAAACAGCTCAAATGTTTAAAAAAGAAAAAAATCCAGATTGAATTTTTTCCAGTATATTCAATCACAGAAAACCAACCTTTCTAAACACAAAATTAATTATCAATGTCATTTTTTAATTCTTAAGCATCCCAAACCCAAGGGCAAACTTCTACATGCATTACTTCCCTAAAAATAAACAGAACAAACCAACAGATTCTTAAGCTCTAAGAAATGCTCTAAAAATGTCTATCTTCTATTTATGTTTTGCATTCCTATAGGTTAATATAGCCAAACTGATTTTCCTCCTGATGTTCTGTTAACTGAATTTCCTCTGAGGCACTGTGTTTTGGTATGTGCTATATTTTATCTCAAGGTAAATTTTTATATGCAAACTATAACTCTCAGAAGCACACTCCGTTGACACCACTTTAAGTACAGTTGCACTGGCAGTAATATATCTGCATGGGAAGAATCCACTAAACAATAAAATTATGTAAATTAGACTATAGGAAGATTATTCATAAGCAAATGCCTAGATATAAGCTTAGCATCTCCTCTGTGGTTCATGGATTTTGTTAAAGTATGACAAACAATCCTGGCAGAAATCACAAGAGAAATTAAGATCAAAGCCTAAACATAAACTAAAAGAAATGAAGTATTTTCTGCTGATCAATTAACAATGTGCTTTGCTGCCAGCCTGCAGTCATAAACCAGAGAGGAAATCACATTAGGCTGCTTTTATAATCAGGAGTAGAAATGGCACTTATGGATAAAAAGAGAAAAACTCATTACGTTTATCTCTGTATTGTTTTTTAATTGTTTTTTTTTCCCCATCATTGTTATTTCTCATCATTCATATTCAGATTAGATACCTAATTTTAGATGAGCAACCAAGTGTGTAATAAATGCATGAATTCCATTTGGTTTAAATATCCCCATCTAATTACCCTGTGCTTTTGTTATCAATCTCAGATGTTAACAGTCTAATGGAAAAAGGGGTTTTTAGTAATTAAATTGTTAGTAGAATTATTGTAGGGCACGTTGACATACCAAACACACTGAATCATAACTATAACTAGTCCATAAAGGCTCTCAATGGGAGCGAGATTAAAAAGCAAAAGAATAGCAATCTAATATTATATTTCGTGTTCTCTCCCTGTATTCGAAACGGCCTTATTCTTGTCTCCAGCATTGTTTACCATTTTATAGGGTATTGAGATTCTCCTATTCTGCATTCCTTTATCATGTCTTAGATGCTGAAGAGTAGGAAGGTTCTGCTGGAAATCACACAGTAGAGCACAGAAGACACTTTTCCATTTGCTCCTGTAAACCAATGCTGCAGTAGTGGTAAATGCAAGTACTAAGTGACAGTTGCTTTCTCAATATTGCTTTTTTCCTCTCTCAGAAGATATTTCATTGAAAGAAAGATGTCAGAAGCTTTGCAATTGAAAGGACAACCATGGTGTCCTTTCACGTAGGACAGTAATGTCAGTATGTGTTTTTGAATGAGATGTGTGGAGTTGCACCCAGTTATGAACTGTTGTATTGATTTCCATAGCAGCAGGGGACAAGAATGTTCCTTCTCATCTTCAGAATGAATATAGTGAGTTGCGTTGTGTCTTAGTTTTTCAAGTAGGAGGTGTAAGGAAGGAAAAAATAAATGTCTTCAGGCCAATGTAATTAGCAAGGTATTTTTTCCCCTCTGCTAGGCTGCAGGCAGCCCTTCTGCCTTCCCTGCAGTTAAAAACAAAGGAGAGAAAGAGAGACAAAGGGTAAACTTCTAGTGCCCATGGTTCAAAGAGTGATATAAAGTCACTTCCCCATCTGTTGCCAGTCCTTTGCTGTGTAAAAGTTCTGTAGGTGAAACTGGATGTCTTTGTGAAGTGCGGCCTTGCTGCTGGCATTTCATTCTCTGTGCCTTCCCCGTCCTGCCACTGCCTCCTGCCGTGCTTCCCCTTTGCACACCTTTTTCTCCCAGGGCTGTTTAGTTCTCACGTCCCTTGCCCTGACCTTGGTCAGTGCACTGCCAGTGGCATTGCAGGCTAGCCCAAGTCACAAAGCTCAGTTAGCTTCAGATCTGGTTAGGAGAGGTTAACGCTGGGGCTGGGTTTTGCTGGATGAGGACTGATGGTGTAAATCCTGTCAGTCCCGGAAATATGGTGGTGGTTGAGTAAAACAGAGAAGCTGAGGGACTTTGTCACAATAGGGGAGAGGAGGGAAGACCGGGATCTGAAGATACATGGCCGAATGGCAAGTCAGGATAGACTAATGCTTTGATTTTTGGAAGGAATTTTCCTCTGAGTCATATTGGCAGAAACTAATGTGGTTCTTTTTCCTTCCTTTGCAGCATAGAGCCTTGTTCATTTGCAGGGGTCACCAGGTTTGTTTTACTTAATAAAATTTCTTCAAGGCTACTGCAGAGCCTTTTTTTTTTTTTCCCCTCTCCTTCCCTCTCTGTTTCTTTCATTTCAGTGTACTGCTGCTTTGGAGGCTCATGAGTCTAATCTGAGAAATCTCTGGCACTTGTTCTAAATATTTTAGAGGAAAATTCTGGAAAAAAATTGAAATTAGATTTTCTTTTTGTTTTTAGGCGTGCTGAAGGGGTGACATTGGTTTGGGCGTGCACCTACGTGGAAATAAACTTCTGTTAAATCAGCCTTTTTAGTTGTGAAGAACTGAGTCAAACCACCCAGGTGTCTACCTTGGATTCCTATTAGCTACTTTTAGGCTGCTTCTTTCTCGCTGCACCAATTTTGTGGTTTGTCCTCTGAGATGACTTATTTTTTCATGACCTGGAATGCTCTGTAATGGGAGAAGAGGGACTTAACATTGTATTTTGCTTTTGAGCCTGTTTACTACACAAAATTTAGCTGTTACAACATTGATTTTTAAAATTGAGTTAGTCCTTGAATTTACTTGTGTTTTCTTAAGTGTATGTGTAAAGTTAAATCAGAGAGAGGATGCTACAATACACATGAGAAATCAAAGGCATTTGATGTTGAAGACTTTATTTCAAAAAGGAATGCAAGGGCTACATTTTTGTCCCCTTTTTGTTCTATTAAAAAAAATCTGGTTGATATGGTAGGAGTTGCTTCTGAGAGTGTAGAAAATGTACTACAGCATACACCAAGGCATAAATCTATCATAAATCCTAAAATCACAACAGCTGTTGAGTTGACTGTAATGCTCACTTCATGTTTATTAGGACTTTCATAGTTACATTTCCTAATTGTTCATCATTAATGAGGTTCCCACATCTTGTAGAGGTCACTTCGGTGCATGTATCAGAAGGTATTCAAATGGAGTTAGATCGTGTTTGTCAGTGGGCTTTGAAATCTAATTAGGCAGTTATAGCTTAAATTCCACGGCTCAAAATAAACGGAGCTCCATCTTTTCCGTGAGCTATTTTCTAACAATGAAACCTGCTGAGTACAGACTAACTACAACGGGCAATGCACAGATTTTGTTCATCAAGAATAAAAAGTGGTGCTGAAGTATGCTGTTACAGGCTGAGAAATGTTAGGGCCATGGTTTCAAAAACTGACATTTAGCAGTAAAATGTACTGTATATGCACAGTGTAGATAGGGAGGTCATGCCTTTTGTGCGGACTGCCATTTATACTTGCAAATTAATTATTATTATTTGCCATGAAGAATGCAGCTACAAGTTTAAAAGGGTGTTTCACTTGCTCCAAGCAGGTATTTTGAGAGATTTGCTTAAGAAATTAACAGCTATAAATGAAACAATCTATCTTGCAGAAATGTGAACTAGGTAATTGTCTTGCCTTGACCTGTAAGTACCCAGAAACTTTAGCCTCTGAGGATACTTTTTAGCATTTTTTCTAAAGCTTCCCAGCTTTTAAAGCTATTTTAAGTGCTAGGATAGACACTGGTGTTTTGGCAAATGGAAAGTCTTTTAGGTTGTATTAACCTTGGCGTGTGTGTGCATTGCAGTAGCGAAGGCACTGGTGAACCTTTGCTGGTTGTGGTCATAGAGAGGCTTCACTTGTAATGAGCCTAAAATTCTTGCTCACATTTTGGACATGTACAGGGACCTGCAGGTGAAAAGATGTGTGCTAAGCACTGTGTTAGAGGGGTGGATCTGTCTGTATCACAGCCCACTTGGAAAGCACTGCTCAGCAGTGAGAACCTTCTGACACAGGGCTGGAAGCTCTCCAAGCTGCACCTGGGTGCCCGCTGCATTTCCACGTGGCAACACAAGAGCTGGGCAGGCTCTCCTGTTAAGAAGCGGTAACTTTTGGTACTTCCAAGCTGTTAATCAGAGTAGCCAGTGCAATGAAGTGGTGTTGCAAATAGAAGTTTCCCTTCATCCTTTCGAATCTAGAATCATTTCGAGGTGCGCAGATTTAACATAAAAATGGAATTTCAGGAATAAGTCATTAAAGATTTTTAGCTCTAGACTAGATTTGCATTGGCCTTGAAAAATCCCCAGATTTTTTTCCAGATGACGTTGTGCAAATTTGGATGAGGGACAGTTAACACAGCAAGCTTTCAAATATCCTCTTTTTCATAGTTCTGTAATGTATTTATAAAATTGTTTCTCACTTGTTCCTTTGCTGATGGCTGCCACTGAAAATGACCAAAACCAGCTTGGTACAATTTTTTGTTGCTTTTAACCATGCTAGTCTCTTTCTTCTCTGACAGATCCTGCTCGATTCAGCTGAATGCATTACAGAAGCGTATTTATTTCTAAAAAAAAAGTACATAGAGGAACAGATATTATCTAATACAGAGTTTCACTACATTGTAAAGCTATGCCAGTCCAAATAACTTCATTATCTGAGAGAAATTTAAATTGTGGGGTTTATATTTCTTCTTATTTTAAGAATTCTATGGGTTTTAGGTGTAGAAAAGTGGCCTAGCCTTTCTCATTCTGCCTAAGTGCTCTGGTCACACAAATGGAATATTCCTTTTGGGTGTAATAGCTTTTAAGGAGAAATTCCTCACATTTTTACACTCACCTATATATTTTGATCACCTTTCTCTTTCCCATCCTTATTTTCTTCGATTTTTGTTTCCTATAGTACATCAGTCTCTCACTTTGAATATCAAAGAAGTTCTGCCCCTTTTGATTCCTTTTAAAAGTATCTTGGTTTAGGCTAGAAATTAGCAGTCTATCCCCAATCTCTTACCACTGACTGTTAAAGTATTACATTATGTTGGATGTAGTCATGTAGATGACTGATTGGGAATTAATGCATCTTCAGACTTCAGCAAAATCACCAAATAATGGAGAGAAACCTACAGATGGTGCTTTAAATTAGTGTTGATATGATATTGAAAAAAATCATGAGCACTGAGATTATTTTTGAGACTTCTTATTATCACCTAAAATCTCCAAAATTATAAAAAGATATTTTCCTCCTCCCCCCCCTCAAAGCAACATCTACACAGATAATCTAAAGGTGAGACTTAATGCCCAGGTGTCCAAGAAGACTGATGGCATCCTGGCCTGTACCAGCAATAGTGGGGCCAGCAGGACCAGGACAGTGATTGTCCCTGTACTTGGCACTGCCGATGCCACACCTCGAATCCTGTGTTCAGTTTTAGGTCTCTCACTACAGGGAGGACACTGAGGTGCTGGAGAGTGTCCAGAAAAGGACAGTGAGGAGCAGCTCAGGGAGCTGGGGGTGTTTAGCCTGGAGAAAAGGAGGCTCAGGGAGACCTTATTGCTCTCTACACTGCCTGAAAGGAGGGTGCACCAGGTGGGGGTCGGTCTCTTCTCCCAAGTATCAAGTGACAGGACGAGAGGAAAGAACCTCCAGTTGCAGCGCAGGAGATTTAGACTGGATATTAGGAAAAATTTTTTCACCAAAAGAGTGGGCAGGCACTGGAGTAATCTGGACAGGGAAGTGGTGGAGTCATCACCCCTGGAGACATTTCAAAGATGTGTAGATATGGTGCTAAGGGCCGTAGTTTAATGGTGGACTTGGCAGTGCTGGGCTAACCATTGGACTGGATGACCTTAGGGGTGTTTTCCAAACTAAACAATTCTATGATTCTATGAAATATTCATATTAGTGGGAGGCTTTGATTTTAAACATTTAGAGCCAGTTTTTCAATTACTCGTTTTTGCAGCATGAGTTGTATGTGTTACTTCAGTTATTCTGATTGACTAAGTCAAATATTTGGTGATGGCATTTTTAAGCCTCTTAAGAATTAGTGAAATCATGTTTACTAAATAGGATGTCTCCTGCTTAGCTTTAAGCCCACTGCAATCAAGGTACAGTTTCTTTTTCTCACATGGTAAACTAAACAAATGTCTTATTTTCTCCCCTCTGCAAAATCTCACAAACACTTTTCTCTTTTTAAGTAGCTTTTCATGTTCTATTGAAATTTTGATTCCCTCTGAAATGACTACCATGGAGATAAATTCTTAGCATATCTCATCTTATTTTGTTTAAAAGAGCTTAATATGGTAAAGAAAAGAAAGAAAGAAGTCCTTAGGTTTTGTGAAAACTCTTTGCAGCAACTTTTAAATCACTTTGCAAAATACAGTCATAATATGGTACGAATAAATCAAGAAAATGCCTATTCCTTGAGACTCTATGTTTCAGCATATTTACATTTGAAAAATCTTGTCTTGTATTAACAAGTTGCTGAAAAGAAAATTATTTCCCCAGCTTTTTTCGATCAGCTCCCTGAAATCTATTGCTGCCAATACCAAGGTATATTTTGTTTGTTTATTTAGTAGTTGAATCTCTTTGACTTTTAAGACAGAGAGTTACTGTCAGGCCTTATACTCTCTGGTTATTATTGCATCACACATTTTAGAGTGCCCTGCCCAGCCCCAGAGAACCTGTGGTAGGTTTTGTGCTCTGGCTGCTTGGGCCAGTGGTAAGGCGAGGGACTGCAGCACACTGCCACAGTGGTAGGCACTATTTTGAGAAAAAAAGCAAAGATGTAATGGTGACAGAATGATTGATGTCTTCCTGGTAATTTTGGAAAATATTTGCTGAGAAGTTTTCTTAGCTTCCTTTCTCTCTTTTCCTATGTTTAGGCATTTTTCAATGTATGTGTAAGTATTACTCACGATTTCATATATCAAATAAAACAAACAAGTAAATAAAACAAGTCAAACAAAAACTGCCCCCCTTGAAAGACTTCTCTGCTATCTCAATAGTCAAGTGCCATCCAGTTTTTCATATTCCTCTGCTTGTAATTTGTTTCAATAGATCGATGGCAAATACCATAATGGGGGCTTTTTTCCCCCTTATATCTCAAAAATATCTTCTCATACAGACTCCATCCATGTCATAGCTTCTTCTAGGGAAGGTATTTTAATAGTGCCTGAAGTTTTTCACTTGCTTGATCTTCTGCCTGCTTTGATGCTGTCATTATTCTTTTATAATTAATTGTCATATGTTTGTATGCAATATTTCTTTTAATTTTTCCCTTCTTCGTTTTTAAAAATGTCATTAAATATTCACTGAATATTTGGATTTTATTTACATTTAATAATTATACCTGGTTTTCTTGCAAAAGAAAATGAGTTAGATGCAACGACAGGTCTGAGAAAACAGTGGAAGTAGCATTGGACAGAAATGTTTTACTGGTGAGAACCCTCTTCAGATAGTGGGTTTTCAATATAGACTGGCCCCCTTTGCCACCTCCCTGACACCATGGCCAAGCAAAGTGGTAGCAGCCGTAGCTGTGGTGGTGACACCGTGAGATGAATAGTTTGCAGTACTTCAGAGGAGAGATGACACAGCTCCTTGAGGAGTCCCAGAACTGTTTGACCAGTCTGAAGGGTTCTGTTATAGACTTTGGAGCCATCTATCAACGAAGAAGAGGAGGAGGGATAAAAGGGACAGACCGCATTGTTCTTTAAAATGAAAATAATTTTTAAAAAGTTCTTTATGCTTTAAATGGCATGAAGGCAATTGATAAAACGGCAGCCACACTTGCTATATCATGAATTGCTATAGGAACCGTAAGTGTATCCTCTCTTATGTCAATTATAATTGCTGTTCATAGTGTTGAATTAACAGTCAGTATCAGAAACCACAAACATATGAAGTCACTGTAACTGTAAATGTTGTGACCTTGAAAAATGCTTCTCCCCTTCCTTCTCCCCTACAGTCTTTTTTACATTTCTGTTAATGGTGACCTTAGCCATAGGAGCATATACTTAAATACATGCGGGAACCTCAGCACTCATCCTGCCTACTGCTGCCATCTCCTGGCTGGAACCGACCCCACGTATGGACAGTTCCTTATCCTTCTGTGCTGAGAGAAAGCTCAGACAGTTCAGCCTCATGTGTTTGAGGAACTAAAGGCTGTATGGTACTTCCATGCCATATGTATGTGGGCAGTTGATGCTAATGATATAAGTACAGCCACAGACAGTTAATTTGCTTTACATACTGATGGCACAATTCTGCATTTTATTAAATATCCAAATTAAAGAAAAAAAAAAAGCAAACAAAAAGCAGCCAGATCCTTCCAATTTGTTTGCATTGCTGTAGTCTTTTCATTGAACATAAGCTGTGGTTGAACATAATGCTGTTTTTCATTTCCTTTTTCATTTCCATGGTTCTTGTTCCCACCAACAAACTTTACCAATTCAATCTGCAGAGAAGGTCATCTTTATCAAATATATGTTTCTAGAATAAATATATACAACCTTCTGTATATTTATAACTATGTATGTAGGAGTGTTTTTTGAACAAAATCCTGTTGAGGCAGATGTCTGGAACTTTCTTTAGTTTTATGTCAAAGACACACGGCTCATACCTCATCTAAATTTGCTCTATCCAATTTACATTGAACAAGGATCTGGTCAAAAGGTGTTGCTAGAACTCACAATGGCATTAGTATGGGAAATTTCTGATGGATACTAGTCATAGGATCACTGTGGGGATTTAGTGCAGCCACCCAGATATTACAGAAAAACTACAAATTCATTTCCAAACAGGCAGTGTTGCTTTAAAAAGGAATTAAGATATGTATTATTTAAGGGCTGTACCGTAGAGGTCCAGTAGTGATTGTAACAGTAAAAAGGTGAGAGCAAATTACAAGTCAATTGCAACAGATTAAAATCATAAAGTATCCTGTATGTTGTTGCTGCCCTCTCTTTGTCATTCATCTCCCTTTTGCACAAAATTGAAGAGTTTTCTCTAGCATGGCCTGAAACTGCAAACTAACTTTGAATTCACTGCCAAGTAGCCTAGCATTTGGAGACTCTATTTGAAGCACTTTTTGCATGGCTATTTTCTTAAATGCCAGTGTCCAGATAAATTGCAGTGCAGGATGCTATTGGCAGTCAGTATTGACACACATTAAAAAATTGTCACATTAATGACATTTAGTGGTGCAAGCTAGGAACTGAAGCAGCAAATATTACCTAATACCTTGTACTGAATTTGCCATAGTGAGGTGACAGGTTTAATTTTCTAGCTAGAAATGCAGATTATTGCCCATTGTTATCATAAAATAAAGGAATGTTAAGGTAAGGCTTTTTCTTACTTATAAGGTTTTAATGGCTTGATCCGAATAGGTGTTGCTTTGGCTTGATAGGCTCATTCAGACTTTCTACTGTGCTTTTGCCTTCTCATTTCCTAGAATGCTACTGTGAAAGCATCAGAAGAAAGCTGCTGTCTACAACTTCCTCACAAGGGGAAGCAGAGGAGCAGGCACTGATCTCTTCTCTGTGGCTACCAGTGACAGGACTCCAGGAAATGGCCTGAGGGTGTGTCAGGGGAGGTTTAGGTTGGATATAAGGGAAAGGTTTTTCACCTCGAGAGTGGTTGAGCACTGGAAAAGGCTCCCCAGGGAAATGGTCACAGCACCAACCTGACAGAGCTCAAGAAGTGTTTGGACAACACTCTCAGGCACATGGTAGGATTCTTGGGGCTGTCCTGTGTGGGGCAAAAAGTTGGGCCTTGATGATCCTTGTGGGTCTCTTCCAGCTCAGGATATTCTATGATTCTATGTGAGACTGATGTTTTCCAGCTGTTCTCCTGCATTGACCTGTGGGTAAGAAACACCAGGGCGGATCAAGGGAGATAAAAGTAAATAAATATCATTATTCTTTCAAAAGCAGTTTGAGTGGAGCCAGTTTAGAGAAGGTGACCAACCACCTGACATCTCCTCTTTTATCAACTAGCCTGTGGTGGCACAAGTTCTTCATCCTGCTGCCAAAACTGCCATGGGACAGCAAGCTCACCCTCCAGCCAGACTTGGTCACCCTGCTTCCTAGGCTGGCTGGTTAAGCAGGAATGGCAGCAGTGAGGCAGAAGTATGGGATAAAAACAATCCTCTTCCACAGCACAAGGAGCTCTCTGTAGTGGGCAGTGCACCTGAAGATCTGCAGTCTGTGAGAAGCCCTTGGGAAGGGTGCACACAGCGCAAAACTCTTGATGACCATGCCCAAAGTACTCTCTGAACAGAAAGCTCTTGCAATTGCAGAGCTGCATGGCTGTTCCTGCCTTATGGGTCCCTCTGCTGGTCTTAGTTGTTCGATTGAATATTTTCAAATAAAACACTGATTTAGTTTTCTGTGTATTATCATCATTAGTGCTCCAAGCACTGTCCGAACAAACCCCAGCTGGCAGCTCCCCAATCTCTTCTCTGGTTTCAGCTCCCTGGGTAGTAGGATCCCTGCAGAGCCTTTGGGAATCCGGGAGGAAACAGCAGGTCCCCACCAGTCAGAGTGCTTACATGATAGAAGTGTTAACTGAAATACATAAGGCTTTATTTAAGTACTTCTGTGTGTTAGGCCAGGAAGAAGATACCATTTCCTCAAACCAGTCCAAATGAGTTTCTCTACTATTTGGAAAAATTGTGAAATACATTGGAGTTATTGTTTATTAAAGTTTAAGCTTATCCTGTTTGCCAAATCCATATTTATGTCAATGCACAAATGTGTGTGTGGCAGAGAGGGATGGAAATATTCTTTTGGAGCTAATTAAATTCTGAAGATGAAAAAATGTAGTACACAATCTGTAGATTTTTTTCTGGTAGGTTTGTTGGGTTTTTTTTTGCTTCCTTCTGTTCTCTTGTTATATTGATGATTATTTATTGGCTTTACATCTCAGTTCAGGAGTTGTATTGCTTCTTAATTTCTTTTTCAAGTTTATATCTGAAGCTGGTGTCATAATTCTAGAATTTTCAATTTATGAAGTTTTCTTTACGCTTTTTCACTGTCAACCTGGATTGCATTCCTCTTTTCTACAGCTGAACAAACAGAAGGCCATATCCATCAAAAACATAGTCTTGAACCAAGTGAGCTCATATAAACTATATACCTACACAGTACTGAATTAAAATTTATTTGTACTTATGGGATGAGAAGTCATTTCAGATTTTCTGTTCATCTTCTGGGATAGTTTATTAGTTACTTAAATTTAGGTTATATGAGAATGGCCTTAGCAAATTAAGTTATAAACAAGAGATTCCTGCCAGATATAGTGGTAGTGTTTTAGGTTTTTGTCTGGGTTTTTTGATTTCGGGGTTTTTTTAGGTCTATGGGGCTTTTTCCACTTTTACATTTAAATCTTTCTATAAAACTGGGGTGAGGGAATTCTGTCAGATCTATCTTCAAATAAGAGCATTGGGAAAAATCCAGAACTCAATCCCACAACTTTTGCCTTAGAAAACCTTTTGCATGTCTATCACTTTTTTCATTTTTATCAGTAAAACCACCATCTGAGCTGATTCATATAGACTGCTGCAAATACATTTCAGTTGCCAAATTTTGATTAAAACCCACTCATGCCTGAAGCTAGCTTGAGATTTTCAGGTTATCAGCTATCCTTGTGCTTTTCGTTGTGCTAAACGAGACTTTTGTATCAAGTCTTTGCTTTCAATCTAATTTAAAGGAAATCTTGTAGAAAGAAAAAAGGAAAGTAGAAAGAAAAAAAGCCTGTGACATTAAGGTGATTTTAACTGAGCAAAGTAGGTTTTAGTGATGTAATGAAAGGTCACATTTTACATATAATGTTTATTTATCTACTAAAACAGAAACATCACCGCCTTGTGTTTAAATCCAAAAGTTGCATTTGCATTCCCAAGAATGCTGCAGTTCAGAAGGATCTCAGACAAGTCATTTTACCTCTTCATACCAAATCTCTCAGGATTCTGTATCTTGCTCAGGTTTGTGTTCTCCTCCTTTGTCTCGCTTGCAGAGAGGATCTGGGCCTTTCCTATAAGCCATTCACTGTGTGCTGCTCTTCTAAGCCAAGGTATTGTGCAAGCAAGCATTGATAGTTCTGGAATACAGTGTGGATTTCTAAACTTCAAAGTGAAATTAAATCCCATACACAAAAGAAACCTGAATATATTTCACTCCAGTCTTGTTTCACAGCGATATTTTCAAAAGAAAGGGAAATTCTCATTGGTCAATATGGTCAGTCAAATGCATTGATTTTGAAATTAATTATAGTAATATTACATTCACCTTGGTGCACGTTCATTTATGTAATTATATAGCATATTCAAGATCTAATTTTTACAGCATCATTATGTAGAAATGATGAATGGCATTTATTTCTTAATAGAGATTTTTTTGTCAGTTTGAAAAGCTAGAACTAAATTTTAAAGCAGCCTTTTAATTTTATTTCTAATTATTAAATAATTTTCTTATGCTACTTAATATAATGTGTTACATATTTTCTATTATTTATATTATTTTTCCATAAATGTTTGGGCTATGTGAGAAACGCACTTCATCAAAACATATTATGTGTTTATTACACATCAATAGAATTGATTATTAAAATTAATAGATTTTTTCCCAGTTCTTTCCTTGCTTAGATATGTGAAGTTATTTAAAGTCTCCTAGATGTCATAAAAGGATTCTACAATTAGCCAGGACACTACACTGTGTCCCTGCAATACAATACAATATAAATAACAGAAAAAGATCCGATTAGTTATTGTGTGTTCCCCCACCTCACTCAAAAAGCTATTTTTCTAGATGCATGGTTCATAAGATACTGATTTACAGACTCTATTGTAAAATTAGAATTCAAAAAACCCAGATTATTTCAATACAAAGTTTTAGTTCTATACTCCTCCCAATAAGATTAAGCATTTCTTAACTTCTGAATGATACCCTCTAAGGAGAAAAGATATTTGAGAAAGTATTGCTATTTTTAAGGTCTGGTAAATAATGTTGGTTCTAGGAACAGTTCTAATAATTTATTAAAATACTATTATTATACGAATATTTTTTATATTTGATATTTTCAAGTTTATGATAAAGTAAAAATAACTGTTTTTACTGTGTTTTCATCTAGACTGAGCCTGTAATTGGGATCTGAGCATGCGTTTAAATGAAATGTTAAGCAGAGTATACAAGCTGTGGCAGGCAAAAATTCATTTTTTGTCCTTGTATTATAAAGTAAGATGAAAAGCTCATATCCTTCCTGAATCAGACCTGTGGTTTGGACTTTTTTGATATCATACCATAAATGTCTAATGAGGCATTTCTTACTGTAGTTCTAGCGTTCTAGCTGTGTAGTCCATAGATACAGTCTACTTTTTTTTTTTTTTAAAGTTCCTTATTTCACACTTCCTAAATTCCCTGCTACTTCTTAAGGATTAAAAAAAAAAAACCATTATGAGTAGAGCAGCTTTGAATTTTGTTTCTACTTAAAACAGCAGAGAGACGTCCTGCCAGCAGTCGTTAGCTGAGCGTGGTCTATTGCCATAAAGATAAACTGCACAGGTTTCCCAGCAATGAAGGTCAAAGGACACATGCACAGCTATTTATTTGCTTTTAAAACAGAAGGAATATGATTTATGCAGGATATTAGCTAATGTCATAGTGCTGAGCTTTGCAGGTGCGGCCATGGGAGCCTGACCCCCGCTAATCCCTCTGAATGCAGCGGGCACGCATGCAATGGCTTTGTTGTTGCCGTGCTGCTTCGTGGCTCACTTTGTCCAGTGGTTTGAGAGGTGAGGCTGCGTTTCCCTGGACAGGCTCACAAACTTTTGATTAGATTTGAACTGAGCAAGTTACGGACATTTAGACAACGCATTTGGGCAGAATTGCTGAAACCCAGAGTTGCTTTTACTCTTCCTGCATGGGTTAGCTTGCTTGGGTTTGAAGCTGCTTCTGCTCAGTTTTGTACTTAACTTTTGCTGCAAGTGCTTCCTAGTCTCCCAGCCATCTGCTGATACAAAGCCTGCTAAACACCCTCAACTGATGGGCTCTAAAAGGGATTCATACAAATGGGCTGGGCTTGATCCACACACACTCACTCTTCAGGGAAGTGAGCCAGTGCTGATATTTCCAAGAGCTGACTGTAACTGTTAGAAATGCCCTAATAATGCATCTAATAATTCAGAGTTTCTTTTAATGATGCATTGTTACCCTATCTTAGCTGCATTCTGTAAGATGCAAAGCTTAGATGACCAGCCCAGCACGGGGAAGAGGCTTACAGATTTTTGGGCCTTGTTACACTTTTCAGCATATGAGTAGAGAGCATAAATGTTTTGTAACAGATTACAAGCAGCAATCTTATTGCTTCTCTTTCTACCTGTTTTTTCCTATGATACTGTTGGGCTTAATTTGAGGTAGAGAGCTTATTCCTTGTGTGCTAGCAGTGTGTAAACTTCAGTGAGATGTAATAACAGTCTTTACAGTAGGATTTAAAACAAAGTCCTTTATTCGATGTTGTTTGATAGCTTTCAAGCACAAGAATAGACTGCAATTTTGCTTTGAAAGATTAGGTAAATAATGATGTTTTAAGACCACTCAGAATAATAGTAATGAAAAAAACCTGGAAGTGAGGAAGTGCGTAAATTTATGACTGATGATTTTACTTTAAGAAAAAAATAACTAGTGGTGGTTCACATCAGAGTTTGTCAGAAGATTATTATTATTAAGATTAGGACATAATTGCTTTGGGTTGAAATATTTTCTCACAAACATGTAGGAGATTGTGGTAATTTAAGAACAAATGCATGTTGAATTTTTGCACTTCGGATATAGAAAAAGAAGGCTTATTATTCCTTTTACCTTTTCCACAGAGGGGAAGAAGAAGAAGCATCTCTTCCCCAAATGGTTACATGTATTATTTGCATGTGTATTTACTTCAGAATCACATAGTTCTTCTCCCTTACCAGATATAAGAGAGAGATATTTTTATTGGTGATGTTAAAAAAAATTTTCTTAAAGACACAGGTAAGAAACCCCTAGAGGGAGCCAGAAGCCTTCCTTAGAACTGAAACGGTGAACTTCTACGCGGAGTTGTAGAGTAAACTACTCTTTTTTTCTCTTCTAATACAGTATTTATTCCTACTTTTTTAGTCTGAGTTTTAGACATACTGCTACTTGTGCTACTCAGAAACAAATTTGACAGTTTCCATGTTGAAGGTCATAGCTGTTGACCATGGTGTTTCAAGGAGGGGAATGTGCAGCAGCAATATGCACTGAATGATGGAGGGGACTGTGAGTGTGTCCTGCTATGCTGGCATAGCTCTTAAGGATTAGTGTGTGCTGCTTTGGATAGTGCTGCCCTCAGATGTTCCCCTTCTTACCACAAATTACATCTGTTTCAGTTTTGAAATACAGCAGTAACACATTTCCTTGATTGCCTTACTTCTTTTCAAAAACTAAAGCTAGTACAATTTGTGAATGTTTATGTTTTCTGTTTAGTCCAGCAAACGATGAAAAAATCATATCTTTCACCTTTTCTCTCTCTATATAAGCAGAAGTGTGGAAAGCGGTTCCATCTTTCTACTTCTCTCCACCCTTCACCTCAATCCTCACAACCTGTTCTCATACTCTTTGTTGTGCAAACATTTTATCCCATGAACAAGTTTGTTGACAACATCCCTATAAAACGTATCTCTTTCTGGGAATGTCATGCTATGTGCTCAGCAAAATGTTGCCCAATACCCTAGCGAATCAGCAAAATATTTTAATAAACGCTTTACTTCTATGAATCAAATACCCTGATGGTTATTGGATTTGTCACAGGATATAGGATTTCTCCTCTAGCCATACTGACCTTCATATGCTATTGTGTTGCAAAGCAAATCTTAATGTAATCAAATAACGAAAAAAAGCGCTTAATTAACAATAAATGACCCCATTTTCAAGAACAAGTAACTAATTTTGTGGACCATCATTAAAGCTTGCTTTTTTAAAATTCTGTTGGTTTAGCATTTTGGTCTGTGTTTTGAAAACACAACAGAACATTGAACTATTTTTAATCAAAAAGTTATCAAACTGCTTTCAGCAGGACACCACATTTATGACTAGACTTAGATCTTGTAACTCCTGATTGCCACAGAAATGAGCAGGTCATGAAAGGTTTTCTCCTGGGAAAAAATATATGTGCTACGTAACCATAAATTCTAATATACTCTCATTATACCACAAAGAATTAAAGAGCACTAAGTAAATGACTTTTTCCCTCCTCCTGGGTGCTCCTGAGTCATGTTACAAATGCTGGATTTTGTTGTTGCGTGATGCAAAAGCTGCTGTCACAACCTTTTATTGCCTGGGTGCAAAGCAGTCGTTTGCAATGTAATCGAAGGACATCAGTGACATTTTTTTGCTGTATGATGCCTCTCAAGGGCTCAGAAGCAGGAGGGGGTGCACATAACCAGTAACCATGCTGAACTACCATTGTGTGAAGGCTCATGTCAATGAAGGTTTAAGTAATTATTTAGCTTGGAAACCCCTTTGTACTGTTATAGTATTCTTCTAACTATCTTTCTATAACCCTTTACACTATACAGTGTGCTTCTATCCTAAGCAAAGTAAAATTTCATTACTTAAAAGAAGAAAACGTATTATAGCAGAAGTGAGTGAGACCAATACAAATTCAATTTAATTTAATCTAATTGAATGTAAACTTTAACGTGGTTTTAACTATGAGAGAATAGTTTTGATAATCTATATATCAGAAGTTCTCTAACTTGCATAAATTTCTTTAGATGCTTGATACCAGCTCTGAATTAGTAGTGCCTCGTTTCAGTGGCTGGGTTCTGCTCTTCAGCAAACAAATGTGTAATATTTGTGTGGATGTTAGAGGGGAAATACTCAAATTTGGAGTATAGCAACATGTTAGTCTGCATTTCAAGTATATAAATTATACTTTTAGTTTGAAAGCACTGTGTAAATGTACATTTTATAAAGACAGATGAAAACCTACCAGATAGTAAGAAAAATCTAGAGACAAAAATACCTCAAATGAGAAGAAAATGCAGTGATTTATAAAGCATGCTTTTAGCAGCATTTCGGAGTTTCATGTGCTAAACACCTACTCTTGACCTTGAATTGACCTTGAAGTTTACGAGCTAAAGGTAACAATTATGCAACAGCTAAAATATGCAGACAGGACTTTACTGCCTGAAAAGAACTGCTGTCCAGTGTTTTGTTTGAATTAGCACACTTTGCTGTTTATGAAATTTAACTTTGTCCTTTTGGGAAGCCAGGGGAAGGGAGTCGGTGTGCAGAAACCTCAGAACAAAGTGGGGGGTGAGCTCGGGAGGGTGGCACATGCATTGGGTTGGGTCAGTTCAGCAGCAGAAGCCACCATCTCTTTCTCTGTGCCATTTCTGAAAGAAAGAAGTTATCCCAGGGAGTGTCTCCAGACAGAGATTTAATGCTGGAAAAGCTCGGTTGCAATGTAAACTTTCAAGGAGGGTGAAATAAGCCTTTTTTATCTAAAGGGCTCACTCAAAATAAAATGGCCTTGTCAGAGACTTGGCTTTATTAATTTTTATCATGTCTTGCAGCCTCTACAAGGCATCATCAAACTTCAGCCTTTGAGTCATGGTGCCTTCATACAGCAGTAAAGTGACTATTGCATTTGCTGTACATTGCATCTCTTTTTCTGAACACAGAAATTAAATGTGAGGAATAATGTATTTAGCCTGTTACTTGGAGAATCATCACAGGTATCTCTTGTAATTTAAATGGATGTCTTTGTTTTTTAGCCTTTTGTATATAGGTTTATTTTTCTGTTGAAAAGGAAAAAAAATCCCCAAACAAAACCACCTCCAAATCTGCTGCATTGTTCTTCTGTTCCTTTGCATAATGCAATAGACAATGATGTGACATTTGGAAAGTAGAGGCACCCAGACATACATATATAGTTTTACAAATAAACTTTCTTGTTTTCCCTACTTTCCAGCAGCATGAAATCTCAAAGCAATACAGGCTGTTCATGGCATATATGCATGTCACTAATTTTGGCAATAAATGAAGCATTCCTCAGATCCTATTTTACTCTTTGTGTTGGCCACAACCACCTCCTTTGTCATGAGAGGCCTGCCGAAGATGCAGTTTCAATTTTACTACTGTTTTTCATCCTCTCAGACCTTGGAGCAAGTAACGCAGTGTCTGCATCAAGTGCACAGTGTTATTTTTATCTACTTTTCTTGCAGATGAGTTTAGGGAAGACATTGCTGTTTGAAGAGTATTTGTAAGATACAAAGGGCTGGAACCTTACAGTCTGTTCCTCTCAGGCAAAATCAAATGTACTCTCTGCTGTTCCAGCTCTGCAACAAGGAATGAGAAAACTAAGGAAATTCCAGGGCATTGCTTTGAACAGCAGGTGTTAGGTTGCTGTGTCTTTCCCAAACAGATGTTTTAGCTGCAGAAGAAACAGACCAAATGCACATACCCCAACTCTGGAAAAGCTTAAGTCTCTATGTTTAAATGCATGGAGTTATTTTATTAACACTAAAACTACTTGAGAACTAATTGTTAGAGATGCTGTGAAATCTCTTGGGCATATTACTTATGTTTGGTGACAAATTTCCCTAAAAACATTGGACAGCATTTTCTTTTGTTGTTTCTTTAATGCAGAGTTTTCTGTGGCTGCAAAATCCTCTAAGTAGTAATGAAATTCTCTCATTTAATATTTTCTCAAAAAATGGGTGTGAATGCTATTATTCTTTAGGATATTATAACACAATGAGTCCCTTTGCCCAGCTGGTTTTCCTGGGAACTGAAGGAGTTTTTTTAGACAGAATAAAATTGATCTCTCCAGTAGTGCCAGTGTGAAATATTGTTCATCATTCTTGCTACCTTAAAAATTTGTTACACTTCTATTCTAAGTTTCATGGACCTTAAGGTAAATCATGACATATCAGATATCATTCTTTTTCAAAATTTCTATAAAAATATCTAGTTAACTATGCGTGAAAGAATTTCCAATGGGAACAAAAAAGGGAACCTTTTTTCCTAGGCTCGTATCGTGGTGTATTCTAGTAAGCTGTCAGACCATCTCTGAGCATTGCAGGTTAAAGAGACTCCTCACAGTACAATGGGCATGCTTTAAATCAAACCCTGTGTGCCAATTTTACTCTAGTGGAGTGCATAGGAAATAACTTTCTTATATAATAAGATGTATCTAGATGCTTGTGATGACTCTCTGCATCGTTTTCACGACTTTCTGCCTGAAGCTCTTATTTGATAGGTCCGATAGGAGACTTTCCTCCAATGCTGCAGATGTTCTTATGGATCCAGTACAAACTTTTTACTGCTAAAGAACTAATTTACCTAACCTAAAACAAATCCTCCGCTGGAAAGGTTTGTGTTGCATAGAGGAGAACTGACACCTGGAGCATTCACGAGCCCCTTTGGCTGTGGTTACAGCTGGGGCTGACACCACAGTGTCCAGCTGTGCAGCTACTCAACAGTTTGAGGCTGGTTTTCTTTTTTTCCCTTTAAATGCTTCTATTTCATCCTCGGAACAAAGTGGGAAATTTTTTGAAATCTAATAATTTGACAGTATGGCAAAATGCTATTTTTCCCCAGGAGAAGGTCTGCAAGGCTCTTCTCATTTGGACAGGAACTGTCTTTCAGAGAGGACCCCAGAGCCCTTTGCTCAGCAGCATCTGGCAGGCTTCAGTGAGGTTCAGAAGCCATTCTGCTGAGCCTTGGTCTTTTAATACATCACTTAACGCTCTTTAAGGCAGTCTCATAAATTATTTGTACACTGCATGTAGATGATGTTTCTTGTCCTTAAATCTTTAAGTCATTTACTGTACTGGCTCTCCAGAACACATCATGTTTTTTCATAGTTGAGAGTGGGAGACTTAGACATAATGTCAGTATGCTGTACTGAGTTTTACTAATACTGAAAAATTGATGTAGGACTTGGACTAATATTTTAAATTAGTACTATCTACAGTAAAATGCAGAGCTCAGGAATTAGAGTTGTCACACTTATTTTTTCCATGTGACTGTCGCAACCTTGGCGTCATAGAGCCAGAAATTCCTTGCTGTCCCTGGGGGTAACTCCTTCAGTTTGTTGAGCATAATGATAATGAAACACATCCCACGATTCCTTATTCAGAGTGCTTAGGGGAATGGGCTAGGCATTGGGAATTAAGATCAATGATGGCATATGGAAAACATGCCATGAACCAATTCGTCCTGCAATGCATCACCTACTCCAAGTAGATTCTAGGGGTGTACACTTTTGGATGGGAAAGGCAAGAAAGTGCGTGTCAAGACACCACCAGCTATGAAAGCGTGCAGAGATGAGTAACATATATAGTAGCTATAGAGTTTTGCACTCGTGTCCTGTGTTTTTCACAATAATGTTTTCATCTGCCAAAAAGCAATAATCTCAGTGGTTAAAATGGCATTTAGGATCATGAAGATAGTTTAGGGTTTGGGTTTTTTTTTTTACTTTGTATGTCAACTTGTTTTCTCAGCTTCACATATGATATAGCCTTAGTTTCTACTGCATATTAATATCACCACATGTGAGAAATAAAAGCCAGAGAAAGGATAAGGGCCTTTTCCAAGACCACACAACAAGTCAGTAGCAGAACTGGAATGAAACCACAAGAATTCCTAGCTCCTTATTAGATTTTAAAGGCATTTTGGAGGGCCTCATCCAGACATGTAGAGAATAGTTTCTGTAAAAAAGTAAATTTTATACATGCCCAAAGGGTGATTTACACTAAGCTGTGTTCTATGGCACAGTTTAACAGGTGTTTGATGGCACTGTCTACCTGCTGGCACTCTTCTGATTGATTTTTCCAGCCATTTGGTGGTACTGTGCTTCTGGTAATAAAGAAAGCCAAGGTAAAGAGGTCAGTAGTAGCTACAGTAAATGGTTAAAACACATGTGCTTAGTAGCATTCTCACAGTTTGGTTCTTTAGGGGGATGACTGTGAAAGATAGGACACAAAGCCCAACCACATGTGGTCCAGTGGTATTGGGTAGGTGGCATAGAGAAAAAGGTCTTTTGTAACTACATTCAGCAAGTAATGGGCATTGCCTCTCAGAAGCAGAAATGTACATAGATTCTGCTGGGGCTACAGTTGTTCATTGAGACAAAGGATGATGAAAACAACTTGTTCTAAACTTTTAATCACCTTTGATCTTCTTGAATGGGAATAATAGATATGCGGGTGTGGGCCGAAGTGGAAGTAAATGCTCAGCATCATATGCCTTAGAAGAATATTTATAGTCTCTTCAAAAGCTTTCTATTTTTAATCTGAAACATTTGCATTCATTTACATCAGCACAAAACAATATAAGAAGTGGATAGCTGTCTGTTATGTCCATTCTCAAATGGTGTAATGAAAAACTAAGGAGAATTAGCCCTATCCTTTCTTTCTTTCTTGCTCCTGTATTCTTATAGCAGTGGTATACAAGAGACTCCCCTAATTAAAAGCAAGTAAATACACAGAGAACTGAATTGATGGCACCATTTAGAGTACCCGTGTGATTTGGAAAGCAGATTGTTCGTAACCCAACGGAAAGTTTAACGAGCCAGCCTCTTCCTCAGTCTGCTGCACAAGTGGCCTGGGAACTGGTGTGCTGTCATGACAGAACCTGGCACTGTTGTGTGCTTGGCCAGAATCACTGAATACTGAATTTATGCCTTACATCTAGTTTGTTTTGGTTTTTTTTTTTTTTTCCCTTTTTGTAACAGCAGCAAATTTAAACTGCATCCTAAAGTTTGAGACAGTCAAGCATGAGATTCTTCCTGCTGCAGAAGGAACTTCTGACTCTTAACTCAGATTCCTTTCAACTGGGAAAAGAAAATCCTATGTTGTTTCTGGCCTGGCCTACCTGGCAGCAACCAAAACGAGGTCAGAGAACTCAACATTTTTAATAATAGATGGATTTTAAGTAGTTGATACCTACTTTTTGCTTTTTAACTGAGTTTTGATTGTTAATAGAGCAAAATAATTTAGTCAAGCTACTAAAAGCAGTACTGCTCCCAGGATTTTTAGTTTATCTGTATTTCACATGGACATTTTAATATGTAATTTCTTTTGCTATGCATAGTGAGAGGATTTTTTCATCTGTGCCAGTTCTTTTACTGGGAGAACTCTTAGCCAACTTCTCTTTATTCTTGAAAGACCGATTTCCTTCCCCAGCTGCTTTAGGCCTAGTGCAAATGCTAACTCAGCGCTGGCAGGCTCCCGTTAGCGGGAACGCATTCCTTCCTTTGCAGGATTTGACACTGGGAGAGCAACTGGCGCTCTGGGCAAGTCCCAGTGGATGGATAGCTCTTTCAGGGATCGGGATGCACTTTGATGGTGAGAAAGTAGCCCACTTTGTTAAGCTGTCCAGATGATCTGGTCAGAGTCTGGGCTGCACAGCCCACTGTTCACCAGGCCAAATACCTGTTTCTCAAGACCCTGACCAACAAAGTAGAAGAAATTTTCCTGTCAGAAAAAAAATATTCAGAAAGTTATGGAAAATTTTGCTGTGAGAAGTCATTTGGTATTTGTATGCATTAACCTTAGCTTTATCAATATCTCTTCAGGAACTACTATTTTTTCTCGGTGAGAGGTCATGATCTTTTATACCAACAGTAAATCCTGTGAACTTAATGATGAAGATAAGAAACTGTGTAGTCATTGAAATGACAAAGAGTTTGCTTTCATGCATTTGGGAAGTTTTTATCTAATTTAATCTAGAAATAAAGGGAAATTATAAGAAGTATAAGTAGCTACTGTAGCGAAAATGTCAGTTGTTCCAGTTATTTCATCTCAGAAAAAGAAAATTTCATACTTCCTTGACTTCAATACCAAAGTATGTATCTGAAATATTTTTTCTGTTGCTTCTTTTTTTAATTGGAATGTCAAGTCAAGAGTCTCGTATGACTGGAACAAACTGTTTCAGTATAATCACATTGCAAGCTATATTTATCACCTTCTTTGACTGTTGAGATTTTATAGCAACCAAAGTTTCCCTGCTCAGAATCCTAACAAATGTTCAAAAGATATATGATACAAGATTTTAAATCTGTGTTACAATTTCTATTTTTTTTTTTTTTTTTTTTTAAGAAAGAAAAGTAAAAGCCTGTTATAGGTCTGTGACGGTTTTTGAACTTCCTATGAAACAGTAAAAATAAAATAATCTTGAGGTTAGGCATCAGGACCTAGATCTTCCCTCACCAGTCAGCTGGAGCAAGGTACCATTTTTTGCTTGCTTTTTACCTTGTGATACCCGAACTCTCAAGCTGTCTGAATTCAAGTAGGTCAGAAAGCAGAAGTTACATTTGGGACCTCCTCCAGCTGAGAAGCAAACAGGATCTAGGTCTTCTGCTTCCTGCTAAACTGGGCTTTCAGGGGAAGCTTGGCCAGGATCTGGAAGCCGTACTACTTTTCTGGGACATCTATGCTTTGAAAAGAAAGCTGCTATGTCTGCATTTTGAGAGAAACCTAATTTTGTTGGGACAGCTTAGCTATGTACAGAGCGCATCTATCCTAAGGGTGATTGGAGTGCTGTTCTGCCTAGTGTCCAGGCTGGCCAGGGGTCAAGATCACCTGAAGCACTGCAAACCTTGGACCAAAGAAGTTGTGGTTTACACAAAGACTGACTTTTGTGCACCTGCAGCATCCTCACCCAAAGGAAGGCATTTGGTGAGCTTTGGTGCTGCTTAGACTGCATGGGAGTTCAGAAAAACTTGGTTCGGAGATTTGAAATTGGAGAAGATTTAGTTATTTATATTCTGATCTGTAATATGACTGAATATTGGATTTCCTATGTTGTGCAAAAGAATTACTTGTGGAACCGTATCCTAAAGTACTGTGTACCCCCTTACCTCTTAGGTAATTTGTATGCCACCTTGGGCATGAGTGTCTGCAACGCTGTCTCCTTCTGATCCAATATTCTTTACAACAATGCAATCTCCATGAACTGTGACTGCAGAGTTCAGAAGTTTTGCTGTGCCTCTGGAATGCTTTCTTAAAGCAGACTTGAAAATGCATCATATGATTACTGCAACTTTGATTAATGTTAATATTTGGGATATTTTGGATCTGATCCTCATTTTCTATGGATTCATGAAGTTCAGGACTAGAAGGGGCAAACTTAACACCACATTCAAATACACAAATAAGAGGGTCAATATATGTTGCTTTCAAGTATTTTCTCCAGCATTCCTATAATTTTCAGCACATGTTGTGCACATATCACCTTTCATTATGAGCTAATGCTAGTTGTGCTGTAAGGAAATTATGTGACTTTGAAATAGAAACAGAGGTAATCATTAGGTTGGGGACAGATGTTCGTCGTGGTCTTCAATGTTGCTGCAAACATACTGAGAAGGCAGGCTGGAATGCAGCAGGCTTTCTTGCATGCAAAGTTGCTTTGATATTTCTCTTTAGAGTGAAGCACACAAAGACTTGCACTCCCAGTTTTTGCATTTTAGATAGGCTGGATAGAGCTCTTTTTAAAGGCAGGCAGAAGACAACATCTTGCAATCTGTAGGTATTGAGAGACGTGGGTCAGCTGTGCTGGGTGGGAGTACATTGCTAGACTTTGCCCTTGCTGGCAATATACCTGAATGTTGCTTGGCACATTTTGCATAAAGATTGTATTTAGCTCATAATGGTTTGGCTAATGAACCATTTGTCCTGTGGTAGGTGACGCTTTAAAACCTTTAATGAGATGTCAGGTGAATTGCAGTGATTGGCACTGATGGATGGGGATGCTGAAGCACTGGCGAGATGCTGGTGCAGTGCTACTAAGGTAAAGGCCTTGTTCAGACCTTCCTTTCATTTGAGCAACAAAGCTGTAATTACATAAACAGAACTGCTTCAGCCAGCACAACGTGTCATTATGGATTTTCCAGCTAATCTGTCCATTCATCTTCGTGGTGCAGAACTTGTGCTTCATGTCACTCTCTGCCTTTGTTCCACTCCTTCATCTCTTGAAACGTCTGTCATGAAGAAAGTGTTTATCTTGAATTATGTGTTGAAGAAGGTTAGAGAGCACACTTCTGAAGCTTGGCATGAAATTTCCTAAACAAACCTTGCCGGTTGCTTCGTGAAAATAACAGAGGTATGGATTTCAGATTAACATTGCGCATTAATGTTTTTGGAAGCACTTAAAAATAACGACTGTGGTGTTGGTGACTAAAGGAATCCCGTTGAAGTGCATGTGACATACGCATTATTAGCAAATCAGCTTATTCATTGTAATGAATATTATTATGATAAATGTTATCTTAATGCACAATGATTAACAGTTATTACAGAGACTTTCTATTAACTGAAACATTTACTTGTATTACATTTAATTTAATACAGCACAAGATTTAAACACTTTCCTACTTGGATGTTTTTGTATTGGGCTAATGCTGGTATTGTGTTGCTGTACAAACACTTGCAGAACATACGTATGTGGGGAAGTGGAGAGTGCAGTGTGAAGGCTCAGGGACCTGCCGGAGCTTGAGGCACAAAAAGGATTATATTAAAAACAGCAAAGCGTGTCTGAGTCACAAGCAGCTCACAGCTGTGGAATGAAATGATTTCACTTTAGGCTCTTTGCTTCTCTTTTTCCAATAGCCATCTTCAATTTAGGATGTGATCTTTTCCTTACTCTTCAGTAAGAGATGGTCTCTGATGAATTCCTTTGAGTTACACGTAATATTTAAATTATTTTTCTGCAGCCACTTGTCCCTATTCTAATATGACACTTGTTTTTCTAAATTTGATATCTACATATATTTTTTAAATTGATATTAGCTATATATCTGAGTATTTTTTGTATATATTTTGAGTTAAAATACCTGGAAAATTTATTACAGGGAGTGAAAAACCAGCTAAATAAAAACTGAAATGTGTTCAGAAGACCTTTTGGATTCTTAAGATTTGTTTTCACCATATTCATGCACACAAACAAATAAAAGAGAACAGGTTTATTATATGCATCTGCCTAGTTTGCTTTCTTAGAAGTGAGGATGCTGTTTTTCCACCTTGTTTAAGATCTTTGCTGTTCAGTTTTCAGCAATTTATGGAAGTATATACCAAATCTTAAGAATATGAATACTTCTGTATGAATCAATAGGATCACTCCTGCTCAGAACTGAAACTCTGTCTATGCACCATTCTCACAGGACCCTAAAAGGTATAATCCAATTAGTAATCATCTACTTTTTCCTCACACTTCTTTTTTTTTTAATTTCAGAATTAACATTGTTATTTTTCCAGTGGATTAAGGATTTCTGAATGGTTATTATCAATACTAAAGTGTATTTGGAAGTGCAGCTAGTAATTTGTAGTGCAGCTAGACATAGCAAAATTAATTTCTATAATTAATGCAATACTTCAGTTTAAATTTGGTTAAAATCTAGTTGATAATTTCTGTTTTTGAATAAATTTCTTGCAATCCTGTTAAGTTCAGTGAAATTGTCATCTTGTATTTGAACTCAGAATTGATTTTCCTTCGGGTTCAATATTAAATTGAGCAGAATATGTGCAGGTACTGCACCTACTCTAAAAATAATGTCAAGGTCTTACAAATCTTCATTACAAGTAAATATAAACCAAAAAAAATTGATAAGACATCAATTGGTTTTGAAATGTCCACATTCTTTTCCAATCTTGAAATGTAATATTATGCAAAGCATGGGGTAAAACAAAGTGGCTTGTATCAACCCCCTTTTTATATATAACTAAACTGCATAAACAGCAGTGAAAGGCATAAATAATTACACTTCTTTTTTTCAAAGGAAAAGTAGTAAGAAAGACAGAACTAGAATGGATTTCTGTGATAAAGTTTAGTTGATCTAATAGCCAAGAGCAGCACTGCTAATATCTAGGTATATTCAGGAAGGATAATGGTGTACTACTTTGAGATTTTCAGGTTTATTCAGATGCTTATGGGGGATTTCTACTTAAGAGAATTAGAAGGGCAGGAAGAGATGCTTTACAGGATGCTCAGGTGCCAATACTTGTCAAGAGACTTGATAACAAGATGCAATTTCTCACAAAAATTTGTGCATCTTTGTCTTGTGTCATGATTATTTTTGTTTGCTTGTTATATCTTTGAGGAAATCACTGAATTGTATAATTGCATAATTGTATATACAATTATAAAATTATACAATTGTATAATTGTATTAGGAAATACACCGCTGCTATAGTATTTGAAATGTCAATTTTATGGGGCACTAGACCTCTTGTAAGTGAAAAGTAAGAGACAAGTAGGGTGCCATAAATGACATTTCAATAATCCAGGTCACTGACACAACGTTAGCTCTGAAAGGGATGCATTTGGTACTGCTCACAAGCTTTGAACTGTTGAAGTAAATCTCTTTTATTGATCATTAACATTCCTCAGCTGTTCCTTGAAATTCCAGTTATCTCTGGGTGAGAAAGTTAGGAAATACATTCTTTTTATTTTAGGACCATGGAACATGCAAATAAACTTCAAAAATTGTTAACACATTTACTGTTACTGTTTCCCACTGAGATTCACTGGGCTACATTTTGGAATGGAATTTATTTTTCAGTTTAAAAACTTCCTGGAAATTAACACTTATCATCTTCTCTTTTATTCTTAGTATGAAAATCATTCTAAATAGTTACAAATCTGATATAAACCAAAAACTTAGAATTAAAAAAATGGTGGAAGGCTTTGGCAGACTTCATGCTGCAGAATTCTTCTCCATTCTGTCTGTGTGCTGCAGCTCTTCTCACTGAAAACCTTCTCTCAGCTGCTGCTGCATACCAAATTAGATCTTCAACATAGCACTGAATTCAGTGTTTATTAGACTAGATCTTCCCCATGGCAATTAAACACTGAAGCTGAAATCCTGACCATTAAAATAAAGGCCTATATTTTGACTAAATTTTAGACTTAGGGTTTTTTTGCTTTCTATTTTAGTCCATTTATTTGTGGTATCATCATAGTAAATATGTTAGTGACGAGTACCAAGTCTCTGTCATGAATAGCACATGAAGAAAGTGCTAAGTCCATGATGCTTGCTTATTAAAATACCTCCTGTACATGAAAACAGTTGTGCTGAAAGCTAGCTTACTAATAAAATCAAGCCTGTTTATAGCAGCTATCTTGCACTGCCTTTGCTACACCCTCACCCAGTGTGGATGACTTCACGGATTATCTTGGATGGGGAGTTCCTGTGTCTTTAGGAGTGTATTTACATTGAATAGACACCTATCCTTACTATTCATAGTCCAGCCAATATAAACACTGCCCCACTGTTGACTTAGACTAATCATGCTCACTTATTCTTGTGAAATTTTCTAGAATGTATTTCGACAAAGCATGAATGTTCAATTCAGTTTATGTTTTATCACAGGACAACAGATCATACAATTTGAAATTAATTTCAAATTAGTTAAAGATTTTGTTAGCAAAATGAAATCACTTTTGAGAAGGATCATTGCATGGGCATCTGTTGGGTGTGGTGAGCAGGGACTGAGCAGAGGGAACACGAAGGCACAGCAGAGTCAGAGGGCTGTTGGTAGCACTGTACAGTTGTAGCAGCAGTAACCCAAGTGTTGCCAGTACCTGTGCCTAATGCTGTCCACGTCTCAGGTGTGAAAGTCACCAAAACAAACCTTTCCTGTGGATGCCATGAGATCTGTTGTAGTTTAACCCCAGCCAGCAGCAAAGCCCCACACAGCTGCTTGCTCACTCACCCCACGGTGGGACGGGGGAGAGAATCACAGAATCATGAGTTGGAAGGGACCTTAAAGAACATCTTGTTCCAACCTCCCCTGCCAGGGGCAGGGACACTTTTCTCTAGACCAGCTTACTCAGAGCCCCATCCAGCCTGGTCTTGAAGACATCCAGGGATGAGGCATTCACAAGTTTTCTGGTCAACCTGTTCCAGTGCCTCACCACCCTCACAGTGAAAAATTCTTCCTAATATCCAATGTAAACCTACTCTCTTTCGGTTTGAAGCCATTCCCTTTGTCCTGCCATTACATGCTCTTGCAAGTAGTCTCTCTCCATCTTTCTTGTAGGCTCCCTTCAGATACTGGAAGGCTGCAGTTAGGTCACCCTGAAGCCTTCTCTTTTCCAGGCTGAGCAATCCCGGTTCTCTGAGACTTGCCTCACAGGAGATGTGCTTCATCCCCCTATTCATCTTTTTGGTCCTTCTCTGGACTTGTTTCAACAGGTCAATGTCCTTCCTGTGCTGGGGACACACAGGAAGGACATCAGAAGGCTAAAAGTGAGAAAACTTGTGGCTCGAGATGAAGACAGTTTAATAGGTAAAGCAAAAGCCGTGCATACACAAGCAAATCAAAACACTGAATTTATTCACCACTCTCTATTGTCTCTGGTGTTCAGCCATCCTCAGGAGAACAGGACTCCATCAAGTGCAACTGTGATTTGAGATGACAAATGCTATCACTCTGAACACGCCTACTTCCCCCACCATGCCCTTCCTTCCCTTCCTTCTTCTTCACACAGCTTTATATGCCGAGCTTGATGTCCTACAGTCTGGAATGTCCCTTTGGCCAGTTGGGTCAGCTGTCCCTGTTGTGTTTCCTATCAACTTCTTGTGCATCCCAAGCCTGCTCACTGGTGGGGTGAGGCAAGAAGCAGAAATGGCCCTGCTGCTGTGTGAGAACTGCTCAGCATTAGCAAAAACATCTCTGTCTCATCAACACTGTTTTCAGCACAAACACAAAATACAGCTCCATACTAGCTGTGATGAGGAAACCTAAATCTACCCATCCGAAACCAGCACAAGATCTTAATGAGGTTATTGCCTGAAGGGTCAGAGAACTTCATGTGAGTTCCTGCAGCCAGGGTTTCTGTGGCCAGACTATTTTGGGGTTGTATAAAACTTATTATAGGATATTTTAATGGGGTTGTATGAATGTGAAAGATTTGATATGGGATACTTGAGGGAAGGTTCAAAGGTTGATGAAAGTGGGTCAGGGAGGAGAAAGCATGTGAAGACAGAGAGAAAAGGGTATAGATGGAGCTTGTCCCTTGTGAGCAGGTTACTGGTCATTACACTCATCTCACAGCTGCAGTGTATATTCTTGTAATCTCTTATATCCAGTCAACCCCTACATACACCCTCTGCTCCCAGTCTGCTCATCTGAACCCTAAGAAACTTGGAGGTTGTCTAGCAGGCCTGGGTGCCAGCCACTGGCACATGAGGCTGTGGACCCTGGGGCTCCCAGGTGCAGGGAATGGTAAAGCCGGGCTCCGTGGGGCAGCTGATGGACCACTGAGCATGTGGGCTGGGACAGCTTCTGCTCTTCACAGGGCTTTGCTTTGAATGTTTGTGCTGTGGCTGGTTCATATTTACTGTTTGGAAGTCAGGGACTGCAAATAAAACTGTATGGCTAACGATAAACTGTATGTAATGGTTTATTTTCTGCATGTTTAATATATGAAAGTAACTAGCAGGTGACTAGAGAGAAAGAGTTTTGTTCTGTCCCTCATGTTAAGTTGATTTACTATTATGAAAGCAAACACAGATTTCCTCTCTTGTAGACTTGCTGCTTCAGACTGCACGCAGGGTTTTGTACAGCATTCCTGGGATGCCTGAATAAATGTGTGGACTCTCTTGTATAAATAAGAGTGCACATACAGTAATATATGCATATATAAGAATATTATTTTTTAAAGTTTATTTCTACATGGATTTTGTGAAAAGGCAAATACAACATAATGCAAACACAGGTGGAGAATTTTGCTTTTTGGTGAAAGATTTTAAGAGCAAGAAGATCAGAAGATAAAAGAGTGTCTAATTAGAATAGAAAAAATTTGTTTCTCCCCACGATGGAGTTTGCTGAGAGATAGATTAAATAGCATCTATCTACATATACATAATTAAATATCTATTTGTAGATATGCATAATATTTTTAGTTTATTGTTAGTAACTAATGAACTGATAAAGTTTCTTACAGTAATAAATGTTTTTTTGAAGCCCTGCATTTGACCAATTTACAAGTGTAAGTCAAAGTGCAGTAAGTTGTTGTCAAGTGTCTCTTGTACCTGGAAAAGCTGAACTGTAACATCTATCAGTGATTCACTTATGTCAGTGAGGAAAAGGTTATTCTTTAGCTGTGTTTAAAATTGGAGGTTTTCAAATGCTATGGCTTTAGCCACATAGCATCAATGAAAAATGTTGTGTGAGTTGAAGGAGAAAGTTACACTTAGAGCAAGTTTCTGATGTGCAGTTCCATGAATATGCTACAATATATTGCTATTTAGGGGGAAAAAAAAAGACATAAAATGAGATGTATTCAGTTGTTCATGCTCTCTGTGATCACACTGAACACTTTGCTTGTGCTTTTCCTGTGCTGTGCTTGTGAAGGCAGAAGTGCTTTGCTCAAACCTGGGAACCCAGGAACTGATTTCTTTAGGGTTATAGTTATGTATCAGTCCGTGCTTTATAGAAATGGCAAGTGGCAGGATAAGTGAATCCATAATTTACATACAGTATATGTATGAGTTGTTTTGGAGCACAAGTTTCAGGTATAGGTATGCTTTTGACAAAAGAAAAGGCAACAAACAGATTACATACAGGTTTTTTCCTTCTAGAGAGCTATTAAAAGCTTTAAATCACTCCTTTTCACTATTGAGTATTTTATATACTCACCAAGTATTAGGGAAACCAATAAACATTTTAGAAGGCTTTAAATGGTATTAGAGGTATTATTTTTGCGCTTATATAAGGTATAAGTACCTTAGTTCAAAGGTAAGGCTTAGAGAGTGTCATAAACATAATCCTAAAGGAACTAAAATAGATTTCTGACTCATAAGTATATAACAACTTTTAGAATCAACATAGTTGATGTTCTTAAGTATTCAAAATACCTATTTGCACCTTCCACTCTGTAGTTTGGGAATCTCACATTTTCAGATGCAAAATTCATGCTTTGGGCCTGCTGCTGTTACACTGTACTATTAATACTTCCTTTAGAGTCAGGGCATATAACCATATGTGGGTGGGTAAGGGAAACAGTTGGTGGAAAGCAAAGGAAAACATTTTGATTGAACGTTTGAGTGTTTTGTTGGGCTTTGGAGATTTTTTTGTTGTTGTTTTGTGGTTTTGGTATTTGTGGTTTTTCGTTGTTTTGTAAGCTTTTTTAAAGCAAGGAATGCAAATGGCTCTTTGAAGCTGCTCAGAATGTTGAAAACTGTCCTAGAACTGAAAATCCCTGCACAAATCACAGATGAAATGCTTTCAAAATACGAGATGCCCTATTGGTATGCTGAATAGATATGTGTGCACAAGACAGGTAGATTTATCTATGTACTGTGTAACATGTGTAAGCCAACTCAGACGTCTGGAGATGTCTATGTGATGGATCACATAGCCTCATGATAAATGAGTTCTCTCTCTGTGTGTAGCTGAATGCAAACAATGTGTGTGTTGTGTGTCCAAAAAACCATTGTAAGTTGCCCTTGAGACTTACTTTTAGTTAAATGGATTTCACAAAGGTAGGAATAAAAGTGGGAATAGCAGCCATATGATACATCTAAGAGGATGTTGCCCTGAAGGTGGAGCTAGGATTTTTATGGAGATTCCCAGCAAGACAACGAGCAAGAGCTGCCATAAATTTAAAATAAAAGGAAAAAAAAAATCTGTATGAAGACGATTAAGCAGATTACTCTGGGAAGTTGTGGAGCCTCTGCCCTTGGAGTTTTTCAGTGCCCAATGGGATTAAGCCCTAAACAATGTAATCCAAATTCGGTGTTGATCTGGCAGAGCAGAAGGTTAGGCTGGAGATGTCCCAAGGTCCCTTTGAACCCAAGTGCTTCTGGGAATCTGCAATACTTACAGCAAACTCAGCCAGCATCTGTCTCCAAATGTATGCCATTTCCTGCTGCAGAAGCTGATGACTTACCTTCCAACACAGCTGTAATAAAATGTAGCTCTCATATTATAAAACAAAATAGAAAACCTTTATCTTGTAGATTTAAACATCACCTTAAAGCTAAATCCAGTATTTTTTCAGTGACTCGTAAGATGCACTCCATTGAGACATAGTCTGTGGTATAAGATTCCTTTTCATCACAAAAATCTGAGCATGAGCATCTGCGCATGTATTAAAATTTTCCTGCTATCACTGGACAACTTACCTTTTAGTTCACAGTGCTTTTGAATCCTAAACTTCATTTTCTGCTTGTCTTGGTCCTCTTTGAATTGGCTGGTAGGGGGAGCTGTTGGTTGGAGTTCAGTTCATCCGGTTAGTATTGTTTTTCTTTGGTATTATTATTCACTAGAGGACTGACTGTTTAAATGCTTGAGCGAAAAGACCATTTTTTCCAGTTACTGTGTTCAGAAAATATTCATTTGGGTACAGAAAATGAGAAACCAGGAAACATGAACGAGAATCTCTGATGTTCAGCTCCAAACTGCTACAACTTAATCCTTGGGAAGAAGTCATTACTAGCATGTATTTACCTGGTATTACCATAGCCCCTGAAAGGCTTCAGTGCTGTATCTGTAAACAGGGTGTAGCCTTGAATTGATACCTTGATAAAGTTCATTGTGCAGATCATAAACCCAGCAGGGTTCATTTGTATTTAGGATTGTGCTCTGTTCCAGCATTTGGAAAGTGTTTGATTTGGCTGCAGTATCCTTCCCTGATCCCACCCTGGTTTAAATTGTGCTTTTTCTCCTTTCCTTTTCTGTGCTGGATGGTGCAGCTGAAGCAGTCCTTCGCTTTCCATGCTGGGCTGAGAGCAGAATGAGAGGGTTGTTTCTTCCCTTAGGGCTGGTGTGGGAAGGAGTCAGAAATGCCTTTCAAAGAGTCTTTCAAAGTCAGGAGTAATTGATGCTTTTTGAATTCTCCAGACTGTGGTCTGTAGCTTACCAGTAGACATGTTATGTGGTTTTGTCCCCATCTGCTTGTTCCTGGCAATTTCTAGGAGTTTATATGATCTTCACAACCAAGAAGTCTGTTGTCTTTTATGAAAACCTGGAAACCAAGAGAAAAAGGCCAAAGAATGCCAATATCCAGGACCCATAATACAAAACTTTCATTGAGCTCCTGTTCTGGTGCCATTCCTAGTGTCTCTCATGATATAAAGGCAGGTCTGGAAGAAGCCCGATTGCAATACCCAAGGAAGGCATCCGAGCATGTGAGATGTGCCTCACCAGCCTTGTGCTATGAAGTGCAAAGGGGGAACAAGTGATTGGCAGGGGTGCTGTCGAAGGTAGCTTATCTTCTTCAATTGCAAACTGCTCATGCCACAGTCAAACCACCGATCTGTTTTGGAGTGCAGGTACTTCTTAATGTACAGGGTCTTCTTTATGGCAAGGTTCCAAACTGCTGCCAGTTAGACACTAAAAAAGCAGGCGCTTGAGTTCAGGTAACGTAATTGGGTTAAAGAGAAAAACCTCCCAAAGTAAGAGACTTGTCTTAGATTTATTTTCCAGCCATTAGAAGAGATCTGCTCTCTTGTGCATTCGTTTCCCACTCAGACACAGGAATTACATGCAATTATAAGCTCCGAGGGTGAAATCTGCTGGCCAGAATTGCAGCCAGACCCCTGCAGAGGGAGCTGGCGCAGAGGACTTCCCACACTCTCTTCCCTGCTACCTTGGACTGCTGGAAAGATTTGGTCTGTGAACAGATGAGCCTTTTCTGTTCCTATTTCCTCAGTTTGAAATGTTGATTCTTTGCTTGCAGATAATCTTTCGATTCCTTTTTTGTCTGGCCCACAAACTTGTAAATCATGTCATTCATGTCCTCATGGTTGCCAACTGTATTAATCTTTGAAAATAAAGCAAGCCCTATATTTTCTTATGGCAGACATCCTGGAGCCCTCTGTTTTGGATGTTACAGGCATCATGCTACACGAGGGCCAACAGAAAATTCCTCAGCATAAAGTGATGGAAACAAATTTTATATAAGATATCCAGTTTAAAAAAGGGGGGGGGGGGAAGAGAATAAAGAAAAAAAAGAAGAGTTTTGCAAATTAGGAGGCATTTTTGGGCAACAGACCTTCAAATAAATGGCCTTGATTCAACCAAAACTGCAGTGACTCATAATCGCATCAGTATAACATTTCTGCCTCCCACTGGGAGGTTTTGGCTTTTCCAACTGATTAATAAGAGTATCTGACAGTCGTCTTTATTTCTGACATACTGGAAATGTACTCAAGGATTTCCAAAAACATTTTTAATACAGGCATAGTATTATCAAAGAGCTCATGGGACCCAGATGCTATTTTGCTGAATTATTTCTTTTCCCTGCTGTTTAAAAAAAGAGCAGCAAAGTATCTGAAATTAATTTCAGTCACTTGAAAGTATTTGACAGGCACTCTGCTGTTGAGACTCAACTAATTATTGATAATTTATTTTTCAAGGATAGTTTATTTTCAATTCTGGAATAGGTAGGGAAAAATGTAAGTATGATAACACATTTCTCTGTGTCTATTTATGTATGTCTGTGTAGATGTGTAATTCTGGAATGAACTGGTTGCAACTTCTATTGTTGGGTTGCCCTACTCTTCCCATTGAATACAATTCCACAGTAAATTTTGCTTTGAAAAGCTCTTACACATCCCTTGCTTGTAACATTCTTTAAAGCTGTGCCAGCCACAAACTTACTCATTTTTCTTTTAGCATTATTGAAACTCTAAAGTATCAAAAATTACCACTTGCTTTATGCCAGCTAATGCTAAGGAAAACTGTGAGTGATTGATTAAATGGTAATCGCATGTGAGCATTCCAGAAGCTGAAGCCCAAACTGCTCTCACAGTAGGAAGAGCAATAGGAAGGCCATGCTGGAAGCGTCTAGGAGCATAGAGCAGCAGAAGCAACTGAGGAAAGGGAAAGACAGCTGGCCAGCCCACTGCTCTTACTACCCTCAATGCCTGAGAATATCAGAGCTCTGCCTCTTCTTAGGGAGGACACTTGGGGCATGAGCACTCCAGATTTCTGGGTTGTGAACAGAAAGCCATAACAGGCTTCCTGCTGATTGTACTTTCAAATTCAGCAAGTCATAGTTGTGGTGCACCCTCTTAAACCTGTGAAAGAAGAGTTTTTAGTTGCAGGCCAGTTTTCTGTTCAGCACCAGTGCTGCTGCTTGGCAGTGCACTGAAAGGCTGACTAATTCTTCCTTCAGCTGGGGTGGTATTTAGTGGGATAAGGTAGCATGGCTGCATAAACCAGGGTTTATTTTTCCTTTTATTTCTGTAAACACATTCTTCCACACTTCATTTTGCTGCTTTAAAATTGTGTTGTTTGCATTGTGAACTCATGCATGCAAATTCAGGATATGCAAGTTTTCAGGAGCTGCCAGAACCTTATATATGTTTATATATTAGATTGGTCTTTAAATATATAAATATGCACTAAGGTTTCTGAAGGAATTATGCTCTGTTCAGAGCACAGGGGAATGTAAATAGCTGTTACACATCTTTACATATCGTGGTAATTTCACTTGCATAAATATCTAGTAGTGGACTTATAATTAACAAGATAAAATTTCCAGAGCGTGCAAGCTGTTCCTGCACAAGTAAGTAATTGCAGACCAAGCTTACTAAATGTGCATTTAATTTAACTGTTATATGGTATGTGCATAATTGAGAGTTGCAGGAGAGAGGAATATCCCCGTGACAGTTTATTTCAGAAAACTGGGATTTGAAGGATAACTACTTAGTTGAATCAATCATGACCTCATCAGATCAAAACCATATTTGTAGGGTGTTTTGATTCAAAGAGCGCATAGCCATGTGCAACAAAGGCTGGAAAAATATTCCTAAACTTACTGCAGTTTTTGTTGTCTTCGTAGCTGGTGTGTGGATTTTGGACTACATTTCATGTACCCAGAACAAGCAGAAAATTTTACTCCTAGGAAAGTTTTTACATAGCTGGAAAAGGTGCTTTTTCTGAAAGCAGCATCTTCCAGTCTGTTACACTGTGATAGGAGGTTTGGTTAGAGAGGAATGAAAATTGAAGGTTATTGAGTGTGGTATTCTAATTAAAACAGGAGCATAATCTAATCCACTTCTGCTTCCAGGTTCTTTCCCTGGCATCAGTTGAAAACTTGAGCTGGCCCTTGGCCTAAGTACCCCTCTGCCCTCTTTAGATGCTTAGTACTGCTTTAGATAAGCCATCTCATCTCTGTTTCAGTTCTGTACTTTTATTACAGAGCTAACATGCTGCTTCTCCCATTCTTTGACTTTCACATCTGTTTTATCTCCATTCAACAGAGCCCTGAGTTTTCTGCCCCTACTCTGTTTTATAAAGAGCCTTTCTTGGTGGTAATCGCATCTCAGGTGGGGCCCCTAACTATTGCCGTAATAAATAATCATATTTTAAACCAACAATCCTCTAAATATCTACAGGATTTTGCACTGTATCTCTGCACCCTACAGTGAAAAAAGAAAAAAAGATCCTGCCTGCAATATTTCAACTAACTCATAAACATTTAATCACAATTTATGGCCATAACCATAACCCTGATGTAGTCTGAGACCTTTCTGCTGTGAATTCATTCAGTTCAGTAGTATTTCATTGTAAGTTTTACAGAAGTCTCATATTTCCTAAAAGTGAAGGATTTAAAGGTGAAAATATAATATGTTCACCATACTATATTAATTTTATTTTTTAAGTTTGTTTGTTTGTTTTTTTTTTTTTAGCCCATGCATTTTCTGTTCCCAGTATGTCAGTCTTTCCTTGGCTGGGCATAAGTGCTTCAAACGCATTGTTGGGAGGCTCGATGCCTAGATTTTGTCGACAAAGCCTTCAGCAATGGACCAGGATGCGATTGGGTGTGGTGGCTGGGGCCTGAGCCTGTCTCAGGAGCGAGGAGAGGGTGGCAGGTGTCTCCCTGCTGGCCACCTGCGGAGCAGGGCACCGTGCCAGCCTCCAGGGGAAGGGGCAGGCTGGCAGTGGTGAAGCCACAGCAGCTGCCCTGGTGTCTTGGGGAGCAGCTCTCATGCTCAAGAATATGCCGGGGAATTTCCAGCATGCTTTGAATAGGTGAGGCAAGTCAGCAAGTTAAAAATATTTATGTTTTCGGTTGAACTCTGCCTGGAATGAGGTGTCAGGTAAAGATCCTGCCCGCTGACCGGGCTTTCTGCCAAGAACAAGCTGCACAAGCGTAGCAGATAGATGAGCTTGGTCCTTCCACTGAGAAGGTAGACATGCCCTTCCCTTAAGGCTCTTGTCATTCACAAGACTCCTGGTCAACCCCAGGTGTCTGCTGAGCCAGGCTGGGGACTTTGTATAGATCCAGGATTCTTTGCTGATCTGAAAGAGTGACCTTATCAGGACTCTGAAGGCACCCTAAAGATTCTCTCTCCTTCTGTCAAAGGCAGTTTGGTTCCTCTTGAGCTCAAACTGGGGAGCAGTACACCTGCCTCTGCAGAAGTACTTACAGTTGTGGCATGATGGGTGGACAATTCTACTGAAGCAATTCTATGCATGCCCATTTATTTTAAATTTGCTTCTCTGCTATTAGCTGCTGAGAGCTTTTTCATTTCGTAGCACCATGCTGAAGGCAGGTTGCATTTTTACCAGTGCAAATCATGCTTAATAGTGCAGCTTTCTGAGAGGTGTGTGGTGAAAACCAGCATGATGACACCATCAAGGCTGTTTTTTTATTCTCTCTAAATAATTGAAAGAGCAGAAAATAATTATCTTTTTAAATTAATGATATTTTTACTCCTCCAGGCTTAATTAACCGATCAAATCTAACTGCCTTTTCATTTGTGGTTTAACCCAAAACAATGACATGCAGATGCAATCTGTAGGGTAGATGAATTCTGGTTTCCACTGGCATCAGTGCAACTACTAATTTAGTGAAGATACCATATGGTCCACAGCTTTGCTTTCCTTCTTAGATAGAATAATGTAATTTCACAAGAACAATGGGATTTTAAATGGATGGAAGACAGCTCAGAGAACTGAAGGAGTGAAGTGTTTAATGAATTGCAGTGTAAAACAAGAAACATAGTAAGTTGAGCATGCATCACAAATGAAACTTTAAAAAAACCCTGATTTTGTAAATTATAGCAAAAATACATTAAAAAATTTGTAATCCTATCCTGTCAAGATTTTTAGGGCAACCAAACTAGTTTTGAATACAGGAATTTTGGCCTTCGTTCTTGAGGCAACAGGGCTAAAATGATAACACCCTCTGTCTCTTCCCGTCAAGCTTTAAATCACATTGGGAAATTTCAGTCAGATTTAGTGGAAGAGCAGAAGTCTGGAATTCACGATAGAAAGTGTGCAATGCAATGACTGTGTGACAGCTTGTCTTGCTAATTGCTTCCTGAAATCATTAGGATTTATAAACCTATTAAGTGTTAGTTTTTCTGTAAGATTTCAATTAGTGTTCTTTTTTCAAGCAAAAATCAATTTTTTCTGCTCTTTTTCTAAAGTCCATAGGTATGCACAAGCCACAGTAGCATGTACAGTTTGATACAATTAGAATAGAAACTAGCCTGGAAAAGAAAATTAGCAATTTTTAGGTATATTTTTTCTTGCAAGTAGGGACCTGTGTTCCTTTTTGCTCACAGTATTGGGAATATGTATATTTTAAAAGCTAAAAGAATATGCATGAAGAACATACGAATTTTGTCAATTTGTTTTCTTTATTCTTTGGTAGATAATCATCCTGCCCTCTGTTGACACTGAAGTCTACTGCAAACTCAGAAATTCATACCAGATAGCAATTTGAGCTTTTCTTTCTTAAATGTGTAGGTTCCTTCTTGCTACTTCCAGCTGCTGAGAGCAGTGTGCAGATCTTCTTTCATGCTAATCATTAAAGAGAAAATCATGTTTTGTTTCTTTGGACCTAAGCATTAGTCAGTTTGAACAGCAAACCACTATTGAACGCCTAGCTTCTAACTCAATTTTTAATTCTCCTCATTCTCATCAGTAACACAGTTATTCTTCTTGAAGAGTATTGCTTTGGGGGTTTTTTCTGATGTAGTGCAGTACCTCAGTCTACAGGAATTAATTTTTATGTCATTATGAATGAAAACTATGAAACAAACATTTTGAAGTCTTTTTCTCTGTTATTAAAAATTTGCTTCTTCTATTAAAAAAATATTGTTTTTACTCAACAGACATTCCACACAACATGTGTGTCATAAATATATCCCAGCACATCTAAACAGACAGTCCCTGTCACTAATTTGCATAGTTGCAGTCAAAACACTTCCCAATTTGGTACAGATATTACTAACTAGTATCACTCTCTCTTATAAAAATATTTTGTTGCTAACAACTGACACACTCCTTTTGCTGCACAGTTGCATTCTGAAAGCCTCTGTCTTATCTACTCTTAATTGTATGATGTTTTGTCTAAACCATTGTTTATAAACTGGACTTTATTGAAAGATTTAATTACTTATCAATAGTAAGAGATAGTAATGCTTTTTTAATATCCACTAAACTAGTTTATGCATGTAGATTTTTAATACCAGTGATGAACCACAGAATAAATAGGCTGATGCAAAACAATACACAGTATGAGGAAGTACTTATGCTTTATTTTTACTTCTTACACGTGTTTCTGTAAAGCTCAAATTATCCCTTGACTAGTGGAAGACAATCTGTTAATTGAAACCTAGGGTACTTTTCTCTTTCTCAAGGCCCAATTTAGACTAGATTTCAAAAACTAAATAAACAACAGTCTGCCTGTCCATTAAAAAGGAGTGTGTCAGGTTTCTGTGTAATTAGGTCTTTTAAATAATCTCCACTTAACTGTTCACAAGGGGCCATGTAATCTTTCAGGATTTACATTGCCATCCCCCTTTGTCCCAGAATGATGGGGATATGCTTGGGTGTTGCAGGGTGGGAAGGATTTGCTCACTGAAATACAGCTGCAGGTAAATCATCAGCATGTACTTTATGGCACCAGCACTATGTGCGATAGGAATATTTAAAAATGATAAGGGAAACGTTTTGTCTACACTGACATTTACACTAAACCCACAGCAGATGCACTGACTAGTGAAACACAGGGTTTAAGCGGAATAAGCTGTCCCTCTGCAATTTGACTGTATTGCAATGGTTACTTTAGTAAAGGCATTGCAAATGTTGGTGCATAGAGGACGTGTGTGACCCCTGTGCATTGCAGCTTTGCACTGCTCTGTTCCTCGAATCCCGTTAATGGACAGGACTCTCCTGCCACTGTACTCCTGCTGCCTTGGTGCCCACTTTGGTCAATTGGATCGGAACCGACACTAGGGGTTTACAGGTAGAAAAATCTGTGCAGGGTGGCTTTCTAAACACACTGGAACTTCTTGGAAAAGAATCTAGAGCAGGGAACAAGAACAGACCTCACAGCGCATAAGTCGAAACCTAAAGAGTTGGAAGGAGCAAGACATTTGATGAAGGGGAGCAGAGGTGTCACAGTGATCTCCTGGGCAGAAACACTGGCACTGTGACTGCAGGATTGCAGCTTGGGACTGAACAAACAAGGAGACTGGGACAGAAGAAAAATCCACTGCAACACTTTGCTGCAGGTGAATGTAGAGCAACTGTACTTGGAATGCTGTAAGTGCCATGCAGTGCTAACCACTTCTTGAGGACAAAGGTAATGTCATGTGTCATGTCCCACATGGGCAACCAAGTGGCTCCTCTTTATTTTCAGTCTTCTAGTGCTGCACTTCTGCTTCAGTGGATCAGTAACCTGCTGCACATCTTATCAGACTTCACAAAGCTCAAAACTGAGCAGGTTGCTGCAGTGTGAATTGGAGGAAAACCTGTAAGGAAGTGTCAAGAAGCTGGAAAAAAATGTCTTTATATCTACATTGCTATTCCATGCAAAGAATAAGGTGTGAGTGTAGATCACATAATGATCAAAGAGGAGAGAGCAATGACTGCTCTGAGCAAATGTGTCAGAAGTTCTGTGGAAAAAGTCAGCACACTGAGGTGTGGTTAGAGGTTTGGTTACAGCAGCCATGCACAAGGATGTTAAAATGAAAGTTGCAACCTCGAGATTAATCTGGTATTTCTTGCCTTTGTAATCTTTAATCAAACCTTTTAAATTTTGTTTGTGTTGCAGTGTATGTGTGGTCACATACTGGTGCACATGCATGTAACATTCTCTCAATGTACCTGTAATGAATTATTATAAATCCTTAGCATTTTATTCGCTAAATCCAAAAAAATATTCACAGACTCAAA
>VWPU01001537.1:47022-60481 GCA_013398955.1 Callaeas wilsoni | reverse complement strand
GGGGCTGCCCCTTTGTGGGCTCGGCCTCGGCCCCGCCGCGCTTTGTGCTCGGGGAGCGCCGCGGGCTCGGCGCGGCCCGGGGAGGCGGCCTGGCCCCTGCGAGCTCCCGGCGGGCCCGGCCGCCGCAGGAACGGGCTGCCGGGGTAAATGGGCCGCTGGGTGCCCCTCGCTGACATTACCGGGAGGGCTGCTGTCTCTTACCTAATCCGGTGAGAGCAAAGAGGGACGGAGATTTTTTTCCCATCCTACGGCTTCCCCTTAAAAATTAAAAGGCTGGACACCTTAGTGCTTTCCCCTTCTCCACGGTTTTAAAAGGACGGGAAACAACAGCGTTTGTAGTGAAAGGCAAAGCATCCTAAGTATTTCTTCAGGAGAAGAACCAAGTTTCTTTTCCGGTGGTAAGCTGGTGGCACTTTTATTTTATACTTATATTACTGCAATATTTCTCCAGTATTCTCTTTGTACCCTCTTTATCAACCAGTCTGGGTGAATATTGCCTTGTCTCTGTAATGAGCAGTCTACTCATAGTCTAAATAAATAGATAAAGTGATTTAATTTGTTTAACGTGGCAGATGAGTGTCTGTTAGGAAGCTCATAGCTAATTGGACTAGGTCCTGAAGGACATGGGATATTCCATGCTCGGGACATAGTTTCAGTTGTCTGTTTATCTCCCTTCTAAACTGAGACTAGCACGGCGCATTCCAGAGGGGGAGGGAAAATGGAAGGGACTCTTCTCAACCCTGATTTAATCAAGCCGTTCTGCAAGATTTGAGTTATTGGAGCACAGGTACACTAATACAGATGGTTTTCAGGTAGAGCTTGGATCTCTGGACTAGTAATTCGTTGCAGAATATAACTTTGGAGAGTATACCTAAAATAAAAATCGAGTGCTAGAAATTATGTTAATTTCAGTGGAAACTAATATTCTTAAGTAGTCTTAGCCTTTTTCACAGCAGTGAAAAATCATAGAGGAAAGCATGAGAATAAGACCTATCCATCAATGATATAGTTTTAGAAATCTGTTGTGACTCAAGAATTCTGAACCTGATGAAATGATGGGCATTTTTGACCTGAAAGTGTATGTCCCAATGACATAGCTTAACTTTTAATGTGCCATTTCTATTGATAAGATTTTAATGCCATAGTGTAATTAGACTGTGGCAGGAGTAGACAGTAGGGGATTTAGCTCAGAAATTCAGTGGCTCCCGCTAAGTAGGTGTGAACTAAGGAAAGTAAATACTTTAAATAACATGAGTACTTTTCATAGCTAGGTTTGAGTAGAGTTGCTGCTCTTTGCTTAGTGTGAATTGAGAAAGAAATCCTGCTCGAATGTCAGATACCTGCCTCTTGTGGAAAAGGGGAGTGTGAGCATGTTCGTGTGAGAAGCAACTCTGGTCTGAAAACTGGAAGAAACCAAGTAGGACAGTTATATGAACTGTGGTCTTCAGATGAAACATTCTGGAAGACTATACATGTAACTGCTATTAGAAATATGATGGTCTTAATTTTAAGTTAGAATCCCTTTATTTTTCTTCTGTAGTAGTGCTTGTAGTGTTGTAACTGTCAGCTTTAACAGCTAGACTGGGTTTTGCCAAATGGTTTAGTGTCTTTTTTGCTTTAATGATTGTCTTATTTTCAGGAGCTAAACTGAAGCAGAATAGTCAGGGTAAATCAATTGCTTTATAAGTTCTTGACACGTATAAAGAACTCAGTCCCGCAGCTGTAGTGCGTGCACCCAGCTGCAGAAAGCCCAGGTGTGCACTGCGTTTGCACTGTGGTTACCTGGAGGCCTGGTCGGTGCTGTCGGTGCTACCTGCTGCAGAAAGCAGCAGCGCTGAAGGGAGGATGCTGCCAGGTTCTAGTTTGTCTCAGCCATCACGTGGTGCCTGAAGCTTAGGATCTCAGCTCCAAAGTTTACAGTCTTGAATGTCATGAACATTGTAGATGCAGCGGTTTTTTACTAGATTTTTTGCTTTTCTCTTGCTTTGGTTTTTCAAGGGAAATGAGCTGGTAAAAAAGTGAAAACTAGTTGTAATTAAAAAAATAGTAAGAGGTTTTTGGTTTGGTGGGGTTTTTTAAATTTTTTTAACTTGGGCAAAATACACAGCAGAGACATACTGTTATCTTAATAAAATGTTTTCATTAATAAGAATGTTTCATTAATAAGAAAAATCCGTTGTAAGCGAGTTACTCTTTTTTCAAAATGTACGTACTGTTCCTTTCCTAAATGTTCAATGTTACGATAAAAATGCAATTTTGATGTGTGTTCTCTGTGTGCAGTATCACATTGTGGACTAGAAATTGGGAGATATGCATAAATACTGTGTTGTTACCATGAGCTGTTACTTCAGGTTTACCTGAGATTTTGCTTTTAGCACTTAAATTCATATACGTAAAAATCTTTCTAAGTCAGTGACTTGGGGTTCAGCTGTTAAGTGTACAAGGGAGTAAAGGAAAACAAAACCCAGCATTAATGCACCATTTAATAGTCTTTTTAAGTTTTGTGTCACTAGAGAGAGAGATTCTAATTCTGATCCAAACTGCATACCGTGTTTCTGTAATGGCCAGGACAACTATTATGAATATATGCCTGTTTGAGTGACTGTATAAAATGATAATTCTTTGTGTTATCATAGAAATAACGAGAAATTTGGTTACTAATTCCACAGTACTTTAATCAGATAAAGTGCTAGATAATTACAGCAAACCAAATGGCCACTTCTGATATTAACTCATTTTTCTCTGTAGAAGCTGAATATGAAATGTGAGGTCGGCTGTGTTTTCAGGGAGGAAGTAGAACGTTACTTAAATGATAAAATCTGTGTTTGTCCTCTTGCACGTGGAAAAATGAATTATGAAATTACCATGGATATATTCCAGGGCAGTTGATACAAGAAGAGCAGTAAATTGCTCTATAGACAGTTGCTGACCTTTTTCTTTTTGGTTTGCCTTATCCCGAAACACATTTTTATGTTTTCTTGTAACAACTGATGACCTTGCTGGACATTGATAAAAAAAAAAAAAAAGGAGAGTGTAATGATAACTTTGGCTGCTTAAAAATTTACTCATCCACTCTTTCAAAGTGAAAGAGAAGTTCTTTGAAGTGTGGTTTGTGTGGCTGGGATGGTTTAACCCCAGCTGGCAGCTCAGCACCACACAGCCTCTCTCTCACTTCCCCACCTGCGGGATCAAGGAGAGAATTGCAAGAGTAAAAGCGAAAGAACTTGAGGATTGAGATAAAGGCAGTGCAGTAGGTAAAGGAAGGGCTGCACACACAAGCAAAGCAAGCCAAGGAATTCTTTCACCACTTCCCAAGGGCAGGCAGGTGTTCAGCCATCCCCAGCAAAGCAGGGCTCCATTGTGCTTGGTGCTTACTTGGGGAGACAAGAGCCCTCACTCCAAACATCCCCCTTCCTCTTCTCTCCCCCAGCTGTCCATGCTGAGCACGGTGCCAGATGGTCTGGAATATCCCTTTGGGCAGCTGGGGTCACCTGTCCTGGCTGTGTCCCCTCCCAGGGTGTTGCTCACCCCCAGCCTCCCCACTGCTGGTGTGCTGTGAGAAGCAGGAAAGGCCTTGACTCTGTGCGAGCACTGCTCAGCAACAGCAAAACCATCTGTATTTATCAGCGCTGCTTCCAGCACAGACACTAAACACAGCCCTGTCCCAGCCACTGCAAGGAAAATGAACTCTACCCAAAGCAAAATCAGCACAGTGGCATGAAGTCTAAATATTATAAGGTTCTTTTCTAGAATTCTTGCACATAGTACTGAACAGAGCAAAAAGTCATTTAGTCTTCGAAGAAAGACCGGTCACTTTTGAAGTTTTTTTTTAATGCTGTCAAGGAGGAGCATTTAAAATGCTACACTTTTAAGAGTTAATTTCAAATATATGTTCAGATGAAGTATGTCGAAGGAAAATTGTTCTTTAAATTTTGCTAATGTATGGATTGTGCGAAGATTTTAACTGGAGTAGGAGTATTTTAAAGCAATTTGATGTTAAACTCCAGGAAGGAAAGCTTGAAAATAAATGGCATAAAAGTTTCTAGATTTGATGTCTAGCTTAGAAATGTACTTGTGTTAAAGGGCTTATCTTTGTTGTTTCTGTTTGCTCTGTGTTACAGATCTTTCATGAGGGAGAGTTGTATGTCTTCTGTATTTTACAAGGGGATGACAACTGCAGTACAAGGTTTCTGTTTTGTAAGTCAGTACAAGTTGCTTCATGCTGAAGTGTGATGTAGGTATTAGTTTGAAGAGGGGTTTAAAAGTTGGGTTTTTTCCTATGAATTTCTTTAAAAGTCAGCATTATTCCTAAAATATGTGGTTAGGTATTGTTAACACGTCAGTGTTAGGAAAGGGGAAATAATAGAAGATGTAGCACTGCCCAAGGTGTGGCACATCCAAGGTACAGTTTCTCCTGGGCTGCCAGTGTTAACTTGCCGTGTTGCTGCCACCAATGGGAACGTGAAACGGAGCAGTTCTAGTCCCAAGTTCAGTTGAAAACTGCTCGCCTGTGAGGAGAAGGTGACTGATCCCGGGTGCCCTTCCCGGGGCAGCTGCACCGAGAGTTCAGCACTGCTGCAGGAGGTGTCACCCTGGGTCGCTGCGGGTGCGCTCCGTCCCGTAAGGGCCGGCTTAGAGCTAACGAAGGGTGGCTGGGCCCTCCATTGCCGCTTGGGTTTGGTGCTTCCTGGGGTGCCTGTGGAAGTGCTCAGCTACGTGTGCAAGACTGGTCTTGCTGAACACATTACCTTAAAGAGAAAGAAAACTAGTGAGTAAAAAGCAAGCAGCACAACCGCTCAGTTTGGTGGCAGCCTGCTTTTGTTTGTTGTGGAAATGGTGGAATTACACTCCAACATCCTTTGTGTGTGTGCCTGGTGTCATGGAACCTGTCTCTCGTGGGTCATTCTCCGTGCTGTAGATAAACCATTTTCTTGTAGTGCTATGTGAAAGCTCTTAAGAAATACTGTAACTGAGCAGTTTTCTTAAAAGTGCTATTAAAATATTTAAGAACCTTTAAAACATGGCATGTTGCTGCTTTGAAAGGTAATGACTGTAACTCCCTTCTGTAAAAATGGACTTCTGATTTTTTTTTTTGAAACCTCATTACTTTCTGCCCCCCTTTTTATTTTCTACCGTGGGTCTGCTACAGTTTTATATTTTAGTCTTCTTAAATTACCTAATGTTTTGGAAGTCATGTGTTAAATTTGCTCTGATATGCATTTTTGTGTTGATACGTGTATGACCCCACTTTAAGGTGTAAAACAGAAACTCTTCGTGTTTAACTCTGAAGTTGATCACTTTTGCCTATATTTGAGCCTTAAGTCTTGCTCCTTTCTGTCTCACAAGGTGCATGTGCAGTTGTCTTATTGTAAAAGTTGTGAAAAGTCTTTGCTCAACTAATATTTTGGTTTCTGAATGAAATATATATGCACATGTATTTTTATAAAAGCCTCTAGAGTTACAAAATGGCTTTCATTCACAGGAATTTCCCCCTTTTTGTGCATGAAGGCATGAACACAGTTGGGAGTTAATTTGTGTAGGGTTCATCTCTCCGTGGCCGATAGCTGTGTGATTGCACAAGTGCACTAAGGATGTAATTTGGAGACTGGTTGCACAGGTGTGACTGGGGAATCATTTGGCTGGCAGATGTTGATGGTGTACTGTGAAATTTTAGTGTGGCTTTGTGCTGGGTCAGGTCTAATTATTAGAAAGGAAATTTTACAGATGAAAAATACGCATTCCATAATAGAAGCTGAGATGGACATTCTTCCAAAACAGCACCTGTAAAGCAGTAATATTAAGAGCACTTTTGTGCATATTAAAACCAGCTGCTGACCTATACAGTTTTGTTTTAAAATCAGGTGTTCTGTTTAAGCAATAGTTGTTCTTCTTTGTACAATCATAATTCTTCCATGGATGTACAGGTGCTCATGTACTAGTGGAGTTGAGTGTAGGGAAAAAGATGACTTCATTGAAGGCTGTTCTTTAATGTGCATATGAGGAAGTAGACTTAAGCTTGCCTATGAAACTTTAATTTTTTTATTTCCCATATTTTGAATGCTTGATCCTGCAACCTATTCTATTTTTGTAGTACTCATGTAAAAGAAAAACGCTAAAAAGTACCGAATTTTACAACTATGCTTTAGACAGTGATTCACGGCTAAGAGTTGATGTTCGAGATTCAGCACTGCAACAGACTCAAGTTTTGATTTTGAGTACATAACAGAAGAGAGGACAGTACTTTGCAGAGACAGCGATAGGTCTTGAATTTAGAAAGTGCAGGTAGAGAGAACATGAAGTAGCAGAAAAACGTCTACTCCTGTCATTTCCAAACCATTTATAGTATCTTTTGTTTTAATTTCTAATGCAGACTCAGGCCTGACTTCAGAGTGATTATGATAGAATTTTAATTTTGTATGCCATGAAGCAATTCCCAAGCAACACAAATAAGTGAAATAGTGCGTGTATTTTACTTGGCATTTGAGATGTACCTGATCAGAATTTAATGGCAGTAAAAGAACATGCAATTCTCTTGCCTAAGAGCTTTTTTTTCTGCTGAATTTAAATCACTTGCTTGAAAATCTGGGTACTTGGAGCTTCACAAAGAAGGCTGAGGGATTTTTTTTTGGTAGTACAAGAATCCCTCTAAAGAAAGGTTACTTTACTTTTCATAAAATCAGGAGAGCCTCCAGATTAGATGCAATAGAAGTAGTGACAAGGGTGTTGCCAATGTCTCCATAATTTGTTTCTTTGATGTACAAAATACTGGAACGAGTTATCCATATGTGAGCAGGAGTTTGAAAGTAAACAGTGATTGAAGTCTGATGATTGCGGACTATAAAAACCGAGATGTTTAATCATATAACAGTGTCTTTTAGTGTGTAACGATATTTATTACTAACCTGGAGTAAATTTGAATAGGGTCTAGAAGGGTTAACTTGGTGTCCTTATCAAGTAATTTCATTCCTTTTTGCATTAATTTGTGAGATTCACAGCTCCTTGTGGTAGTTTAAAACCTGTAAAAGGCAGGGAATTACTTGCCTGTGGTGACTCAGAAGCTCGTGACAAAACAGGAACTAACCCCAGGTCTCCTCTGCCACAGACTTGTGCTCTAGCACCACTAATCGTGGGTTTGGCTTTTTTTAAAGGTTTCAAGGAATGCTCAGTCTTTTCATGCAACATGGTGGTCTGTGAGGTCAGCAGCTCCACCCATTTCTGGTCTGTGCTCAGGTCGAGCACTTGCTGGGAGACTGCTCTTACTTGTGAGTTGAAGCTACTTTTTAAACCTGAGGCTTTGATGAGAAGCTGTAGAACTGTCGCTCTCTGCAGCAGTGTAACCAGACGTGGCTGCAGAGTTGTCAGTAGCCCAGTTTGAGAATTTGATTAACATTTTAATACTGTTTTAAAAAATACTCATTATTGTGGCAGTTTAATCCTCATGCAACAGTATTACAGAAACAGTTGATTCGGAATTGATGAGTGGGGAAAAGCTAGGTCGCTGAAATAAAACAGAATTGGTTTTAATGGAGGCACATGGGCTTCAAAGAACAGGTTCAGAAACACAAGGCATGCAGAAAATGGGAGTTTAAAAAAATGAAGTACTGAAAAGTGTGGAACCATCAGAAATGCAAAAATCCCACTGTAATTTTGTACTTCTTTTACTAAGGTCTTACATTGCTTAGAGTCAGTTCAGTGCTTTTTGTTTTCTACCTTTCAACAAAATACAAAAACCAGTGGCCCACCTTAGATTGCCATAGTTCTCCTTTTGCATTAGTATGCATAGTAGGAAAATTTTAGTTCCAAAATTCAAAAATGTCCATTTTAAAAACACAGACTTGATCCTTTACTTTTAAATGTTGTGTGTTCTATTCTTGTGGTGTGTGTCTGTGATAAATACATTATCAGATATTCTTCTAAATGTTCTTGCTTTTGAAGATGAAGTTAATTGAAAAAAAAAACCACCAGATTTGTAAAAACTCTCTCAGATTGACTAGAGATTCTGTGTAGTTTGGTACTAGAGGTTCTGAAAAATTAATAATTTATGAGGAGTTAAAAGTTAGGCTTTCAGTGCCACTAGTGTGTGTTCTGTGGTGCTGGATCTATTTATGTGTAAGATCCATACCTGACACCTTGTGGCACCAAGGTCTGTGCTCTGCAATAAGTATCCTGATTCTCCAGGCCCTCCCCTACATATTTGCCCTCCTGAGTTTAGATTGCCATGCTTTACACAGGCTCCACTGTCACCAGGACTGCATACAGGAATACAGAACAAGTGAAGGATCCCAAGAATAAATCACTGTGTAAAATGGAAGTATGTACGAACCTAAGCAATGAACAAGATGGAGGCATGTTAGTGTATGTCATCCTGTCCTGACTTCCTACAGAGGGGCTTTCTGTGTCACCGTCAGTCTGCTGTAGGGCACTCTTTATTTGTAGGTCTCCTTGATTAGGTCTGGTTATTTTGATGGTCTGCTCCCCACTACTGTGAAGTTAAGCAGGGAGAATATTGAGCATAAAGTAGGTCTTGAATTTGAATTGGAATAGTTATCACAGAAAGACTTGGTAAGTGAAGACACATCAAAGTACAGGTACTTCTTTTAGTTGAGCCTTGCTGAATTAAGGTAGGTGCTTCCATGCCACACCCTCCTCCCTGTGTCTGCCACAGACACAGGAATAGTGATGCAATATTGCGTGGCAATTACAGCATGCACTGAAGAGTATAGGGTTTGCAAAATCAGACTGAGGAAAGAAACACAGCCCCCAAATTGTCACACGTGGTAGGATTTGCTGTTAATGTTTACAGAGGGGGTTGGTTATTTTTTTCCTTTTTTTTTAAATTCTAATAGATTGTAATTGTATACAGAGCCCATCTATGATGCCTTGTAAAACAGTTGAGTGCTTCCTGTTTAGATACTTCTAAATGGCAGTATGTGTTAGAGCATGAAAAATAACTTGCTTTTCTCTTTTCTGCTGCTGTTACTAATTCACTCTGTAGCTGATCATTCTGTACGCCTGCCTTACTTTTTATTGCAGCGTTGTATGTCCAGAACTTCTGAAAAGGTAGCTGTCTTTCTGTGCTTACAGGTATTACTGGGCTGAATTGTCAAAGGATGATTCTGATGCAGCTCAATTCAGTGTGCTCTGTGCATAGTGAAAAGAAACTAGATATTACTAAGAATAAAATAAAAATCTTTTCCCTGTTACTTAGTTTTCATAGTGTTATCTGTATTTTCATATGAAGTTTTCTCTGCTTTCTTGTTTTTCTTCATGGTTCCTGCCATCTTAGTTTCGAGACCTGTGCACAGAGCACAGCAGGCTGCAGACAGGCACACTCCATTGGGTATCTCAGAAGGCTGCTGGGGCACAGGTGCTGGGTTGGGTCCATGCCATGGTTTATGGTGCTGTAGGGTCCGTGTGGGGGCACGTCTGGGTGTCCTGTGACAAGGAGAGCTCTGGCCATGGGCTGCCTACTGATCCTGGCACTGGGGATGCAGAGCTGGGGAACGAAGGGAAGAGAAGGCGCTTGTCAGACAGCACCCCCAGGTGCAGTGCAGGATACAGCCTGGAGCAGCGTTTCCCTATCACCAGCTTCACACCTCTCTGGTAGGTGGGATTTGACAGTGTCACAGCAAGATAAGTTACTTGCTTGTTTTTAAAAAGGAAAAATATGGTCAAGTCCAATTTGGAAGTGGTCCACGATCTTTTTAATGCGAGTGTTTGGTTTTGATTTGTATTTAAAGAGTGATTTTTCTCTGTATTTTTGTTTAGCTGTATATAGTTTCACTAGCTAGTTTGTGGCTTAACTCCCTTGTATTACAGTAGACTACCAAATATCAGTAATTTTTATTTTGTTGCTTATACCAATTTGCTTAATGTATTAGTGCATTTTCCTTTTTCACAGTGGCATTTGATTAGTTGGTTTTAATATAGCTTAAATTTTCAGGAATTTCCTTGATGGTTCCTGTAGTTTTTGTTTTCTGTCCTCCTTCCTTTCCTTCCAAGCTCAAAAGACAGGAGAGATAAACATCCTGTTTTGCTTTATAATTTGTAGGTGGTTTGATTTTACAAGGAAACGCACTTTTAAATTTAATTCTACATATAAGATGTGAAAACTGGCATGTTCTCCAGCTATAGAGTACATACTGAGTGGTCCAAATTCAGGTTTTGGCTGTTGATCAGATGTTTTGGTTTTCCTTCAGAATGCAATTTAGGGGTTTATCAGGTTTCTTCTCAGAGCTTTGTTCCTCAGCTTGCGTTCGTATACAAGGTTGGAGTACGATAGCAGCCTGGGCTCCAGTATTCTGTGCAGAGATGGATGTTGAAGCTCTGACGGAGTACAGGTTATTCACTTGTTGTAATTGGTGAAGTTCTCTGTTGCATTTAAAATTGAACACTTCAGTCACAGTAGTTGGTTACTAACGTGATTTTGATGTGGTCATTGTACGTCTTTTATAGGACACTGTTTCTTCTTAATTTTACATTATAAAGTTGTTGGAAAGAAAATCTTTAATAGCTAGGAAAAAAACTTCTCCTGGGTTGATGTTGAATATTCCAGCATATCTCCACAGGAGAAACAGTGAGTGATAGTGATGAGGCAGAATTCAAACAGCACCTGACCAAAGTCAAGTTTTTGCATTGAGTTATAGATAGGTCACTGTAATTTGGTGGGTGTAACAATATTTGTGTCTGCATCTGCCACACGGTTTGTGCTGAGCTCGGAGAAGGTCTGGATGGGCACTGCCATGGCTCCATTGGGCATCATGTGGGGTACGAGGGAACACATGTGAGACACATCAGAAACATGGGGTGTCAGGGGCTGGGGGCTCACTGCAGTGGTAGCCACCAAGACAATGCCATGGTTCTATAAATCTATTGGGATTTCCTTTCCCGCTGATTGGAAAATGAGGTTGGTAGAGAATGTCTTGAGGTGCAAGAAAAACGCTACCTGCAGTTTCAGGCAGACTGGGTCATCACAACGTAGTGGGAAATGCTCTAATTGTGTATTAAAAAGAGATGAACTGAACAGATGACATTTTGGCAAAGGAAATCAAGAGTCTTGACTCAATTTTGTATATTTATTTTGGTCTCATTTTATAATATTCTGTTACATTGGATTGATCTAGCTTTTGCTTGTTACGTAGGAAAAGAGAAGCCCTGAGGTGTCTGAAATAACAAATAGCATAGTTAAGGGCACCAAAGAAAACTGTCTGGAAGGATTCAAAAAAATCCCTAATTCATTAGTCAAAAACAGAGTGTATAGAGACTAAATTGTATTATATAGTTGATTAATAATTTATGTAATGAACTGTCTTCTAAAAATTCTGAAGCAGGCCAGCAGGTCCAGTGGCTGTGTCTGAGCAGGGGTGCATGTCTGTCCAGGCCTGCATTTGATCCTAACCATGCCAGGCCCTTGGGATCCAACATCTCCCAAGAGCTGGGAAAGAGAAACTGATAGACTGCAAAAGGCAAAACCTTGGACCCTAAAATGTCTTTCAGATTAAATAGAAACTAAAAATACTAGTTTCTTCAAAAATACAGGCAAGCCTTTCTCAGATATATTTTATGTTTAATGAGTATTTTCAACCTTTCATTTAGCTTTTGTGTTGTGACATTCTTTGGCTTGTATCACATCTTGAAAAAAGTAACTTGTCAAGTGTTTTTCACAACTTCATCCTGTTCTCATTTCCAGTGCTCTCTAACAGTACTGTGTGTAAAAAAGTCTTATTCTCAAATATGATTGTACAGTTGAAAAAGCTGGAAGATTTTCTATTACTTTGTTGGTGGCTGTAATGCATTGAGTGCATTTTGAATGGCAGTCCCCGAACTCAGTTAGTTCTGAAATGTTACAGAAAAAAATATTTTATCGCATCACGTACAGACAAATGTGATAATTTTTTCTGTCCTTTTATCACTCTTATATGAGACTTTTTCCTTTCCAGCCATTAAGATGACTATACAGAACTTTTGTGTGTTTTTTTTCCCCCAAACTAATATTCAATTACCCTTTGAAAAGTAAACTCAAATGCTAAACTCAAGTCTAATCTGTTTGACATGGGTAAGGATATGAGAGAAGATGTGCTGTTTGATATGAGAGAAGTGGATGATGCTAAGTGGAATTTGTCAGAGGTGCTCTGCATTCCAGTGAAGCACAAACATGATTTCTAGAATATGTCTGGAGCTAGCACCTTGGTAAGGAGAGAAGCTGAAAGAGTATCAGTCTAGTCCTATTTATCATTGTTAACTCCCTGGCACATGAGGTCATCTTTTTCAACTCCTTGAAACTACTTTCTGCGTGCCTGCGCCTCAGCAGAGCTTTTTAACCAGTGGATTGTTGTATCTTGCCATTCTCACAGTGTTTTGGTTCCGGGTCGGGCTCCCAAAGCCTTTGTCCCTGAGGCACCATGCAGCCTCCTGAGCGCCGCAAAGCAAAGCACGCGTGCCGCGGGAGCTGTAACCTGGCCGGAGGCCCCTGAGTGTGCTCTGGGGACACTGCCACAGGACGGGGGGCCTCGGGCCTGTTTCACACAGCTCAGAACACCCTCTTAGTTTCTCAAAAGCTGTTTCTGTGCAGTTTTTCTTCAGCTTTTCTGTTCTCTTTGAAAATTTGCTTGACTCTTACCTGGTGGGATGCTGTATATTGCATATTCGGGGGTGAGACTGAAGGAAGCCTTGTATCGAGTGGGCAGTTTTTATTTATAGCAATTGGGCATTATTTGCAGGTATTACAGTACTGATACAAGTCTTCCTTGAAAATGACTTGGATTTCAAATAGTAGGAAAGGATTTTTAAAGATAATTTTCTTTGCTCAGATACTGTAGCCTTACTTTTTATGTGACCACAACAGTTTATCTCAGTGTGTTGTTCTGTTGCCTCCACTGAAACTTGTACTTCCATGATCTTACCATCATTACATCAGCGTTCTATAATGTCTGAGCTTTTTTGAGCAAAGTATATCACGCAAGCGTGTTGACTTGGTTTCCAACTGCTTTATCCTTTAGCTGTTGAAATTTTTTTAATAGTCCAAGTAGATAATCAAATACGCGACATTATTCTAGTTCTGTTGGTCATTTCTTTTGCTTGAGATTATGCTTTTGCTTAATTGCATATTTATACAAATGGAGAAAATTACTGTTGAATAGGACTTTTTAGATCCACAGTGAAAAATGCTCATCTGAAGACTATCCTTGAAATAGGAGGAAGTGATTTTCATGTCTTAGGAGAGTTTTGAATGGAATATATAGCTTTTACAAAGCAGTTACTTCGGGGGAAGTGGAGAGCTTTCCCCGTGCGCACGTGTGAGGCACGGCCGGCTGCTCCTCCCGGCTGCGGGCATGCGGAGGGAGCTGCGTGTGCGGGGCGGGCCCGGATCCCGGTTCCATGGTGGGGCGGGCCCGGATCCCGGTTCCGCGGGAAGGGCGGGGCCGGATCCCGGTTCCATGGTGGGGCGGGCCCGGATCCC
>VWPU01001537.1:0-46834 GCA_013398955.1 Callaeas wilsoni | reverse complement strand
GGCGGGGCGGGGCCGTCCCGGGCCGGCAGTGCCGGGGGAAGCTCGGGGAACCATTTTGGGGCGCGGGGCCGGAGCGCGGCCGCACATGGGGGCGGTGGGCCCCTCCCGGGGCGGTGAGATCGGGGCGCGGCGCGGGGCCTGCCGGGGGTCGCGGGGGCTTTCTGCGCGGTCACTGTCCGGCCCGCGGTCACTGTCCGGCCCGCGGTCACTGTCCGGCCCGCGCCCCGAGCCCGTGTGTGCTGCGCGGACGCGCCATGAGCTGCTCCGCGCCACATGACGGGCAGATCTGCCTCCAGCGGCCCGTATTCCTGGAAGGGCGTCTGGTCTGCGTGCTTGCCGGGGAGTAAAACCTGCAAGGGGAAAGGTAGCGCCGTTTAAATTCCCTTACGCGCGGTATTTAAAGCTGGGCTTGTAGGAGATGATGTGTCCCGCGGGAGGTCTCGGTAGCCTGTGCATGTCACCTTTCCCAGAACGGTGTCGAGAATACTCTTAGCAACAGGTCGGTGCGTTCTGATGTTACCAAGAACAGTTTTTCTTGATTTAGAACTAGGAAATCTTAAGACGCGTTTTCCCCTTTTCACTCCTGATGTTGGTTAATTTTTTTCGTTTATGTAGTCTCTTTGATAATTGGAGTTAAAGGAACTAATACTCTCGAAAATGACACCTTAGTGTTTCTTAGTTTGTCGCTGTTGCTTAGAGACTTGTTCCTAGTGTGTGCAGATAAGAATAATGAAATAGCAAATATTGCATATAGGCGTTTTTACCGGTAGTAAGGGATTTGTAACTAAAAATATCTTTAAACTTTATTTCCAGTTCCATATTTGTTTTTCCTTGGTTTGTGATGTATGGTTTTCATAGTTTGGTGGCTTAAATGTATTCCACTGTTAAAACTTTTACTTGAGGTTAACTTGTAACTTTTGAGATGGCCATAAAAGATGTATTATTCATCTTTGTGTTAACAACAGTGATGAAAATGTAGGCTTTGGGCAGGTTTAGGCTTGGTAAATTACAGTTTATACCCTTATCCAGTGTCTTTCTTGCCTGCTGATCTCAGTGGTCTGGTTCAGAGATTCCTGCTGGCTTTCATTCCCTGCTCCTGTGAGTGTTGTGGAAGGTGTGTGTGAAGGTTGCTCACACAGGAGCACTGGTAACACAGTTCTGTTCTCCAGTGCTTCCGTACCTTAGAGAGCTGAAGTGAGAAGTGCATCTGTGCTCAAGGTCTTTCGCAAAGTTTGTAGGTTGCTTCATTTAACTGTTGCATGGGCTCAGCGAGGTGTAATTAAAGACAACAGAGCTCACCCAGCTCGTCAGGCCGCCCAGGGAACTGGTCTGACGCAGTGGTTTTCAGCAGCGTTATCTGCAGGTTACGGGGGATCCCTGGATCAGGATGTACAGGGTCAGGCAAGAGGAAGCGCTCACAGACTTTTCTGAAATGTGTGTGTGTGCAATATTTGAAGGAAAACACTTTCCAAATTTTACATAGGAATATGCTTGTGATTTCCAAGCTCCTCCCAAGAGAACAGTGTGATCAGCATTGGTTCTCCCGTGTCCGATGGTTTGTTGTGGAGCACAGAACTGCAGGGTGCCCCCGCCTGCGGCTGCTGGGGACGCAGAGCAGTGCAGCTGGCAGAGGCCTTGCTGCTCCAGTCCCCTCGCTGGTGCAGCATCACTTCCCCAGGACACATGCTTGATTTGTCACAGACATCCTAAACTCCTCATCTAAGCTGCAGTGCCTCACAGTGGGAAGATACAGCCAAAGGACACAAACATTCTTGTTATCTTTCTACAGTACCAGTTGTGGCCCAGCACTGAAAACTGTTGCATGGGTGTTTTTCCCAATGATGGGAATTGGGTATTTCTAGACCACCGTGCCAGAGATGGAGGGAAGAGAGTTTGGTGGGATGAGAAGATGCTGTCAGTGGGCTTGTGAGACTCATAAAATCAGTGACTGAGTATTGAATCTTAGACACTCATGTTTTTCTAGCTGTGGGCAGAGGTGCTTCTGTAGAGGAACTTGGACTTGCCTGTCTCTCATTACTTTTTGAGTGTCAAGGACTAAGTCATTTTGCAAGTTGGAATCTCTTAGCTCCTCTGCTTTGTGCCCTGAACAGCGCACATCTTGCAAAAGCATGCACAGTATGCTGCTCTGAGCTGTCTGGTCCAAGTATGAGTAAGTTTGTGGGTGAAATGATGCTAAATATGGGAAGCTTGCCTATTGCCTAATATTCCCATGTCAAATAGCAAGGAGATTAAAGATGAGGTTTATTTTGAGAGCTTTATACATACGTGACAGATCCAGAGCTGGTTGTACTCACAGAGAGGCACTTAGGGTGGCTGAGAATTGTACTGTGTAGCAGAAGCCAATTTTGGATAGCATTTTATTTAACTGCCCTCTACCTACAAAGGTACACTTTATTTTTTCAAAACTGTGTTTATTTTTTCAGGTAGTGCTAGTAATTCCTTTTGCACAAGAAGGATCAGAGTTAAGAGTGCAGGAAAACATAACATGTTAAGTAATATGGTTGGTACTTTCTCCACATCTGTGGAATGCTCAAGCAAGCTGTTTGGTCAGACAGCTGTCACCTTTGTCTGGGGACATTGGAAAGGACAGAACTTGAGTGGGAGCTCCACTGAACATAGAACTTCATCAAGAGGGCCTTTCCAAGGTGCTGTAAATGCCTGAGTGCTTACATGGTGAAATGAATTCTCAAATTTAACAAGTGAAGTTTGACTTTTTAGTCTTAGTTGGGAAGTTAAATAAAATAATTGCTTTGGGGTTTTTTTTCTGGTATCCTCTCAAATGGTTTAGTTCAGGAAGCTGAAGCAGTTGGCTGTGCTTTACAAGCTGTGGGCCTCAGTAGCAGAGTAATGAAAATGAAGAGTCAGTGTCCTATCCTGGGAAAAACGCAGAGTAGTAATTGAGCTGTGTTTTTCAACTTCTTTGTAAAAAATTACACTGTAAACATGATTACTGAGAAGGTCACATCCAGAAGATAGTTTTTTTCATTAAAAATGGCCTAGTATCTCATACACAGCAGCTTAGAATTGTTCCATGCACAGAGTTGATGCACACAAGCGATCTGGGTGAAGCATTTCATAAATGCAATATTAAAAAAACAAACCAACAACTTCTTATTTTTAGCATGTCTTTACTTCTCTCTTGCAGCTTCCAGTAGGTAAATTCCCCTTTAGAACAATGAGCAGAACTTCTTCACTTGTTCCGTTTCCATGTCATGCAAGTGTCTGTATGCTGCGTGTACAACTGATGTACACATACTGTAGATGCAGTTGGGTATTACACGGGGGGATTTTTGCTTTCATCTGTATCTCATTTGCTCTTGAAGCTTCTTTGTGAGTCAAGAAACGCTGCATGCAGAGGCAATGAAACGTGGTTAGATGTGAAGTGTTTGTTCTCTGTTCTGTTGCAGAAATGAGCCGTCAGACCGCTACAGCACTACCCACAGGTACCTCCAAGTGCACGCCGTCACAGAGGGTGCCTGCGCTGACGGGCACCACAGCTTCCAACAATGACTTGGCCAGTCTCTTTGAGTGTCCTGTGTGCTTTGACTATGTGCTGCCACCGATTCTGCAGTGTCAGAGTGGCCATCTGGTCTGTAGCAACTGTCGCCCCAAACTCACGTGCTGCCCCACTTGCCGAGGCCCACTGGGCTCCATCCGTAACCTGGCTATGGAGAAAGTTGCCAATTCCGTACTATTCCCGTGTAAATACGCCTCTTCCGGCTGCGAGATAACTTTGCCACACACAGAAAAAGCAGACCACGAGGAGCTGTGTGAGTTCAGGCCTTACTCCTGTCCCTGTCCCGGTGCTTCGTGTAAATGGCAAGGCTCTCTGGATGCTGTAATGCCGCACCTGATGCATCAGCACAAGTCAATTACAACGCTGCAGGGAGAGGATATAGTGTTCCTGGCCACGGACATTAATCTTCCTGGTGCTGTTGACTGGGTTATGATGCAGTCTTGTTTTGGCTTTCATTTCATGCTAGTGTTGGAGAAACAGGAAAAATATGATGGTCACCAGCAGTTCTTTGCAATTGTACAGCTGATAGGAACGCGCAAGCAAGCAGAAAACTTTGCTTATCGACTCGAGCTAAACGGGCATAGGCGGCGATTGACTTGGGAAGCAACTCCTCGATCCATTCATGAGGGAATTGCAACAGCCATTATGAATAGTGACTGTCTAGTCTTTGACACCAGCATTGCACAGCTCTTTGCAGAAAATGGCAATTTAGGCATCAACGTAACTATATCCATGTGTTGAAATGGCAATCAAACCTCTTCAGGCCAGTGTTTAAAACCGTTGCATTTAATTTAGCAGAAATAGGGTAACCATCTTTGACTGTCAGACAAATTATTTGATAGATGGAGGGTAGACATAAATGAAGGTAAATAAAAGGAAAGGCTGTTAAATTACAGGAAGCAGTTGCATGTAGTAACTAATATATTTAAAATAAGTCAACAGTAAACCACTGAAAATATATATACACCCAAAATGGGCATCTTTTGTATTAAGAATTGATTCTACAGGAAATGTTGTAAAATAATTCTAAAAACTTGTTTGTAGATTGATTGTACTGTTGAAAAGGATACTGTTTCGTGTTTTTGTTTGTGTTTTTTTCCTCCCCCTTTGACTGACAAGCCATGTTGAGCGGTCTGGTCTCTGGCCGCTGCTTCCCCTCCTCCCCCCACCCCCCCTTTGTAAGTCACTACATAGTATTGCTGCTGTTTGTGTATATTTTTTGTGTATTTGCTAATTTTTATTAACTTCTAGTTTTTCATTAAATAAATATGACTTTCTTTTCTGTAATTCAGGTTTTTCTCTTTTTTGTATCTTTTTAAAATTAATTACAGGTGTCATCTTTTGATATGCATAATTGCTATGGTAAAACTTATATTTCTGTATGTTTGGTAAATTTTGTCTCTTTCCAGTAGTCAATTCATTGGTGATACTGTTCTTAATTGAGCTATTTGTGAATGTACTGAACTCGAAAGGAGTGCTTATGTTCAAAGATGTGTCAGGAAAGACAGCTCCTTTAAAAACAGGTCTAGATGTTGTTGTACTTTGAGTTATCTTCTAACAAAAATGAACAATTATTAAAAACTTTCCGAATTTAAAAAAAAAAATCACATTTCAAATTTAGAGATGCTTAGAAATTTGATTGCATCCTTGTATTTGTTGGTTTGCAGTACAAAGAAAGTATTGTATTACACAGTATTTGTAATTATAAAAGCAGACCATTTGTCTAAAAAAAAAAAAGGCAGTCAGAGTGAGATGTTTTCAGTCTTTTTATATTTGTCATTAAAAGATTACCTGGCAAATGAAAAAAACACAGCCAACTTCTGCTTTTTGCTTTAGCTCAAAGTTTGACACATTGATGCTCTTGCTCAGTTTTCTGTCTTCATGTCTTTTGGTTGTTACTAAAGTAACTGTCTGGAGCTGAATTTTGTATCTCATTTTGGTGACATGATCCACATGACAATGCAGATGAATCTCTTCCAGGTGTGACTGACCAGCCCTAAAGGCTTTGGAAGGATACTGGGCTTTATGCAGACTGCCTGTATGTGCAGACCTGAATCACGAATGTAAATGAGCTTTGTGTTACAAAACAGACCCAGGAGCAGGGGAAAAGCTGTTCCATCTCGAGCAGGAAGGAAATCTTTGTCAAACCGAGTGGTAGCGGATGTGTCGGGGAGCTGGTCTGGCTATTAACTACTTTTGTAACACATTAAAATACAGTTTATTTACTGTGCACTGTCTTAACTTTCTTATCAGAAGTCGATCTGTTCAGACAACACTTATTATTTTTGATGCATGATGAGGTAAGTAGTTCTACAGGTAAGGAACATAAAATCCATTGGGTTGGGTTAATAAATACTACAGAAATAGTTGGCTTCATGTATTAAAAGTTTCACTCCAAAAATTTGGTACTTAGGCTGTTGGAACTGTGCACAGATGTAATTGAAAAGATGTACTGGTACCTTGTAACAGTAGATAAATGCTTCCAAAATTCCTGCAATATAATATTTTTTCCTTTTGAATATACAGCCAACTGTTTGCAGTTTTCTAAATTCAGTAATTATTCTCACCTAATTAAGCTTGTCTACATTTACCTCCAGTTTGTCTTTAACGGAAAGCTGGCTAAATGCTCCTTTCAGAGGAGCCCAGGTCTCCCTTGCTCCGTGGTGCCTGCCTGGCTGGGCTGAGCCGTTGCAGCTCTGGCTTTGCTGAGGGAAGGTGCCGGAGAGCCTGCGTGGCCCCTCTGACCCTGCCCTGAGCAGCCAGGGCTGTGTAGGGCCGGCCACTGCTGCTGGTGTTCGGGAGCCCCGTCACCCCTGAACCCTTGTGCTGAGCTGCAGGGCTCTGGTTTGGGTACAGTGGGCTGAAGGTCAGGGCTGCACTCTGGAAGGGGCCTTCAGGAATGGCCTTTGCAGTGAGCTTTAGAAGCTGCCTGGTGTGCTCAGAGCGGCTGGTTCCTGTTTCACAGGGGACAAGAGCTATAGCATAACTACTGTACGCTGACTTACTGTAATGTAAATTAGTATTGCTCCATTTGGTGTTAAATAATTGTATAAAACCTTTGATATCCATCATCAGATGGAATTATGAAATTACCGTTAGGCCCAGATCCTCAAAAGTATTAGAAGCCTGAAGAGTGTGAGGATTTGGTAAGTCACCTACACTGTTATATGTGAAAAAAGAAACCGTACTAGAAATCTGTACAGTTTACTACCTTATCTAAAATAAATGGTGTATTAAAGCCTGGCATTGTCTTAACATTAGCTATTTCTTTTAGAAAGTGCTGTTTTACTTTGCTGTATTGGGAAGGAGTATTCAATGTTGTGTCTAGAAGATGAAATACAGTAGATGTTGCATTTGTCTGCTAGCACTACCTCCATGGTTTTTTATTGCCCTTTAAAAAAAAAGGCCTTAAAATGTTTGACAAATGTGGATGTAAATATTTTGCTTCTGTTGTGACAGTTCCTGCTAGTTCTTGTTTGCAGTAGTGCTTTAAAATTAAAGCAGGTGAATGGTTTTGTATTGCTGCCTGTCCTGTTTTATCCAGAATCTTTTCCAAGCTATTGTGATTAGAGCAGGAATTGCACTAGTGGGATCGTTACTATCTATAGCAGTTTATAGTGTGGATAGAGGAAAGGAGCTACCACTGCTTTTACATCTGATAAGCTTCAGCTGTTTTGGGGTATTTTTCTGAGGGACACAAGTTTAATCTGAGGTCTGTAGCTGTTCCTGAGCAGATGCTCCCCGGTGTATGGACATCCCTTCAGAAGCTCTGCACTGCTCTGGCTCGCTGCTGCGCGGGATTACTGTGCTCAGTGAAAGCAAAACAAAAGGCACCCAAGTGTGGCTGTAGTGCCTGCTATAAGGGGTAATGCTTATGTTTGTTTTAATAAAATCTCAACACAGGAACACAACCTCCTCAGCTCTGGCAGCAGGGACAGGAAAAGCTGGCAGTAAATGCCTGGCATTATTTTCAGAGTTGCATTAAACCTCTCACCTTCAGGTGGAGTCCATAGGGACACAACAGGAATTGAGTCGTGTCAGACAGAAAGTCATCCTTTAACTTTTCTGGGGAGCAGCTCTCTGTTTAGCCATGGTGGAAACTTTTTTTTTAGTAGTCCTTATTCTCTTTTTAAAAAATGCGGATTTGTTTTGTCCATGTGTAAACAGACTGTGCTGGAATTCCGAGCATGTCAGTGCTCTCACAGTGCAGAGCAGTACAGGATTTTTCCCTCCTGGTTTGACCAAAAGCAAAGAAGCAGCACAGTTACCAGGCTGAGGTTTTACCCAGGGGGAAGTTTCTTTGTGCTTCTTCCCTGCATGTTTCTCATGAGGCAGGACATGTTCTGAAACTGGGAGTGTTGTCCAGAGACTCAGAACTTGGCTTGTGAGTGACTAAGAGTAGAGCTCTTAAAATACTGACACAGAAGCGGGTTTTATTTTTATTATTTTATTAGATTAAGTCTTTTGTCAAAGTTGTAAAATCTTCTGTACAGAACAGGTGTTGAAATTCCCACTGAATTGATTACTATCAGCACTGTTATATGCCAGGTAAATCAGCTTTGTTACCTATGAAAATGAAAGCAAAGCAAACTCTTACTTTTGATTTCTAGGCAGCTTCTAGAACAGACTGTTGTCACTGGTACAGTTTGTGTTTCATAAGCACTTTGGGGTTTGTTTCAGAACCAGTGAACAAGAGAAGGATGTAACAACATCCAGGGTTTGCTTGTGGGGCTGACCCTGCCGTGAACAATGCCAAAGGCCCGGATCACACACTGAAGCGCAGTTCTCACAGAGGTTCAAGGGGAGATAAGAGACAAAGCTATCAAAGGACGGGGAGGCTGCCAGACATCTTGAACCTTACATTATTCACAGTGAATAATGATTCAGAATTTTCTTGGCGTTGTTCAAATGGATTTAATTTCCGTAGGTGAACCTCCAAGCATAGGCATCCCAGAACCAAGCTGGTTTGTACTGGGTAGGAATGAAGGACATGCACTCTGTCCCTCCAGAGCATCACTGGGTTTCTGCGTTAAGGCCTCAAGCATGCTCCATCCTCCCCTGCTGCTGCAGGGACAGCTGTGAACCAATGTGTTCTCTCCCTTCCTACACAACAATTCCTATGTTTCAGTTCTTCTGGCATTGCTTCCTGCATTTGCAAAATGGTGTCTGCAGTGGCCGTGCTACAAACTAGAACCAAGTGCTGGAAGAACTTACTAACTTCATTTAGGCCATAGTGCTTCTCAGATGCCGTAAGCGTATTTTCTTCGATTTCAAAAACCTTATTTTCCCCCAATACTGCTGCTCCTTAGCACATTATTATTCATTATTATTACAGATATTTTGTAAATAAGTAAACTTGCACTAAATCAGTTTGCTTTTTTTAACAACCCCACCTATGAGCCCCTCCTGCTGCACATTATTCCCTCTTTAAGGATGTGACCAGCTGCTGCCATGTACATACACAGGTGCCAGACAGGCTAAGGAATTCTTTCTCATGCTCAGATCTATCAGGAAATGAGATTCAAGATTCTTTGCTGGTAAAAAGCAGCAAATGTCCATGAAGTGCAGTTTCAGGTTGGTAACTGCAGCAGCAGCATCTTCCTTTTGATGGCAATGACACCCCCATTCAAAAATCCTGTTGAGCTCATAGTTGTACCTGATGCCTAAATGTAGCTGAAAGAGACGAAGAACTATGGAATTTGAGAGAGAAGTAACCTCAGGCTGTCTGCCTAAAGCTTGCTGTTCAAATGCTCGAGCCTGGCCTTAACTGCAAAGCCCCCGTCGAAGGCTGCGTTCAGCACCTCGTCCAGGCACCCGGCCAGCACGAAGGTCAGGTCCTGCCGCACGTGCGCTGCAATCTCTTCAAGATCTTTCTCATTTCTTTGGGGAATGATGACTCTCTTCAGTCCGGCTCGGTGTGCTGCCAGCACTTTGTCTTTAATCCCCCCAACCTAGAAGGAGGAGAAATACATGTATAAAAACAATGAACTAATCTAATGAAGTAATTATTGTAACATCACATCAGGAGTTAAATTTTGATGAAACGTTCTGCCTCCCTCAGTCATTTCGAAAAGCAATTAAAAATGCAGTCAGAGTTGTAGCTCGTCATGTGCTTAATGAGGGAAATATGTTAATATGCTACAGTATTCTTTCTGTAACAGCTAATAACGAGAAAAATAAATCTGGGAGTGCAGGTACAAGAGAATCAATACTGGAAAAGTCATTGCTTTTCAGGAATTTCTTTAACAAAAGTGGCCTTAAATCTTTTTTTATATCATGTGCTGAAATCCTGCACCTGCATTAGAACAGATTTTTCAGATAAAGGCAGTGTTAGATTTAGGAGGAAAGGAGTCCTAAGGAAGCAATGTCCCATGAAAGAGAACTGGAGCTGTACAACCGAAAATGCACAGCAGAGCAAACCTGTGTTCCCAGGAGTGACGCTTTGTGCTACAGCAGGCAGTGCTCCTCTGAGCCTCCTGGTTGAGTTGCTAATGAGATGCAAACGGGGGTTAAATTAGTTTTTCTCACAGCTGTAGCTTCGTCCCCCAAACTCCCTTCTATTCCTGAAGACCATCTTGGAGCAGAAACGTGTCTTTCACACTGCCTTAGAGGAGAGGAAGGGCCTGTATTACAGCACAAAGGGCAAACCTCGGGCTGCTGTGACAGGGCGGGAGTGCACCGTGATGCTCGCGGTGACTCCGCGGGGCTGGGCAGTGCTGCACGCTCGGCAGCAAGGGCAGCCCCTGGCACGCCCCGGGAACTCAGTGACTGGCAGCAGCAAGACTCCAGACTGTCTTGGGGAAGGAGGAAAATGCGGTTGAGTATTTACAGGTACCTGCTCTCTGCACGCGCCTTTAGCAGCGGGCACCGCGTGGTCACTGCCTGGGGCAGTCAGGCCAGTCTGGCTGCAGGGCTGAGCTGGCTCCCAGCAGAGTTACTGCAGGGTGCTCCAGAGCCCTGCCTAACGGCCTGGCCTGTCGGGGTCACAGCACCCAGAGCCTCCCAGGCCACTGCCTACCGTGGCACCTCTGCAGGAAACAAAATCCTGTCCCTGGTTTCACCTCATCCTCCTCCTGTCCATCATTTGGTATGAGATGATAACTCCCAGATCAGCTTCTGCACCTGTGCCAGGCTCCACTGACACTTTAAACTCTGAAAACCTCCTCTGCCCTCATGCTTTGACAAAGCTTTACAGAAACCCATTTGGCTGAGCTACATACAAGGACCAACATTTAAGAAAGCAGATCCATGGATTCAGGAGTAAGCTGTGTGCAGTTAAAGCTCTCACAGTAAGACACAACTTTTCAAAGACACCAGAGGTAGTTCTGTACCAAGTCTGAGGAAGCACATTTAGAAACTGCAGTACAGACTTTAGAGCCATCTTGCATTTTAAGACTTTGAGCTTTCCTTTCCAAGCAGACATTTAAATGTATTTTCCCAAAAAGCCACACCAAGGCTTGCTTTAGCTTTAAACACAAGGCAGAGGAGTGGGGCAGTCCTGCAGCAGCCTGGCCTCCACTGAACTCTTCCAAATGCAGCAGCAGAGACTGCATTGCTGCTAAGGAATGATCCAGCAAGACTCTGCTTTTCTAAGTGGCTATAAACAGATTTCATATACAAAATAGGAAGAATTAATACAACTTAGCTCTTTTCTCAAATGATGCTTACTGGAAGAACAAGGCCTCTTAGTGTAATTTCTCCTGTCATGGCTACATCGGAGCACACCAGCCGCCCACTGAAGAGTGAAGCAAGGCAGGTTACTATGGTAACGCCAGCAGATGGTCCATCTTTTGTGACAGCTCCAGCTGGGAAGTGCAGATGGATGTCAGTGTTGTCAAGGAGATCAAAACTTCCAGAAGCTTAAGGAAAAAAAGAATGGTTTGAATGTTAAAAATCTAAATCCATTTTGTTCCTGGTCTTTATTCTAAAAGCCTAGGCACTATTTATTAACAGTAGGCTGAAAAAAACAACACAATATTGCAGAGGCCCTAGGAAAAAACAACAAAGAGAAATCCCAATGAGCTTTCCTACATCCAGATTCCTAGAAAAAAACCTGTAACATGATAACCAATAAGCTTGGCATTTGCATGTGTTGGGAAATTGAGAGTAGGGATTAATGTGGAAACCAAGGAATTTCTACATAGAATTTTTATGTTCCAAACCATCAATGTCAATGTTCAGAGAACACTCTACAGAAACTCGTAATTATAATAAAGTGAAACTCTCATTTATGTCCTTTCACCTGTAATGGAGTAGATGGAGTGTAAAGCAGAGAGGTAAACATGCACACAGGTAATGCCTGCAGCCTTTCATACGTTAATTCCATTTTGGTTTTTAACCTATCTAACCTTCTGCAAACAGTGACAGATACTGGTCAATTATTAGCCTGATCAGCAGATGATCAATCTAGAAAGCACATTTCCACAAGTCCTGTGAGGGTCAAAAAAAAGGGAGAGTTAAAATGTTCTTGTCCAGAGTCCTATTGCACTGCAGTTCCACAGCTGCCATACAAACCCAGCATTCTCAAAATACTAAAACTTAAGACTACAAAAACCTTTTAACAGAACCTGCCAGAGAAAAACTACAGACTTCCCATATCTGCCTCCATCATGAAAGTACTGCTTGGAAAGCTTGAGTGTAAAAATGAGTTGGAGGCAGTGTCTGCCACAGCCAAGGAGAAGCACCTTGGCACTGAGGCACCTTCCAGGCTAGGGCAGGGAGACACAACTCGTGTTCTGCCAGGCCACAACCACCTTGGCTTGGCAGCAGCTGGGAAAGAACTACACAAAGGCACTCTGGAGCTGATCTCATCGTCAGGGCAGCACTGATGGCTGAAACCCTGTCTGCGTTACATTTCCGCAGGGAGTAACTCCCACGGGTGCTCAGCAGCGTTACAATGTGCTGAAGTGCTACCACCGGCAGGCTGCAGGGGAGCAATTCCCAGGGCGTGGCCCTGCTGCCCCACCGTTGGTGAGCTGGTATCTCTTGGCGTTGCTGCGCAGCCAGCTGATGGCCAGGTGAGCCGACTCCTTCATGACGTCCCCCAGCTGCCCCGTCAGGGTGAGCTGGCCCTCCCCTTCCATCCGGCTCGCTTCCACAAACATGATCTCCCCTCCCAAGGGCGTCCAGGCCAGGCCTATGGCCACTCCGGGCTGGTTGAGGCGCTCAGACACCTGAAGGGAAACACAGAAAGCCGTTTAGGAAACAGCCATAAAAAAACCATTGCAAAAACAATTCAGTAGCTGGCTTTGAAACAACTGCACCCATCGAAAGTTAAGCCAAGTGTCTGATCTCTTATATTTCAGTTTATTATTTAATGCAGCAGTAGTTCTGGATACGTAAACACTAATTATACAACAAGAGCTGTATGTGGCAGCCTAGCTTAAGGCCATGGCAAACATCTGGGCGTGTCATTCTTGAAACCTTCCCTGCCCCCAAAGGCACCGTAAGAATCTCTCTCTTCAAAGGACTTCAAGTACTCAGTCAGTCCTGACTGAATGTTTATGTGACTTCACCCATCTGCTAGAGTGTGTTTGCCCTGACTGTTCCTCCTGTGACAAAGCCAGTTTTGCTCCCCAGTGTTCCCTAAAAGCCTTTTTAAAGGTGGTGGCACTGCCTGAGCTGTGGCCAGCCAAGCCCCCGATGTTGTTCCCTGCAGACATTTACAAACACTGTGGAACAGCAGAAACGCCAGTGTGTCCCCAGCAGCTACACTGGCAGCCAAAGCCAAGGGCCACACAGGCCCCTCTCCCTGGTTCTCACAGAGCTCTCCCTTACCTGTGCACTGCCATCCACCTCGTGCCATTTGCTTTCATTAGCGTGATTTAGCTAAGAAGGCTCTTTCTTTTTCTGGCTTTTAAGATAATTGTACAGAAGTGTATTTCACTTTTACGGTATCAAAATACCTCACCAAGCATTTTCATTTTTGCTAACCTCAGTTTCTATATTCATTCCCTGTGTGTTATTACCTACAGTGATTTACTCTGATTATTTTAGTAACTGCTTAGTAACTCAGGTCAACAGTCAGTTCATCCTGGTCACACTAAAATCCAGCAACACTGGAACATTCCCCTTTGCACTGGAGACAACGCTATTTTGGCAAACCATCATGATTTCAAACATTACAGGTATAATGGAACAAAATTAACTGTCCACACTCTCTCCCAGCCCAAAGCAGCCATCAACAAGGTTTGCTGATTTGGGGGTTTTGTTTCATTCTTTTTGACCGGACTCTGGATCAATTGAAAACAGTTCAGAGACTGTTTGAGAGCTCAGGGGCAGAAAACAGCAGATGAGACAACAATTCAAAACCCAGATGGTTCTAAAGACTCAGCACGAGCTCCCTCCTCAGACTGGGCAGGTACCTCCTCCTACTTTCACAGGTCAGCTGAGATCTGGCAAGAGAAACTGGATGTGTAGCAGGTGTCGATCACCTCTGGACATTGTTCCTTGCGTTAACTGGTACCTCCAAAGCGAAGCAACCTCTCCTGCTGTCCTGGACAGAGACTGGAGCACCCCGCTGCAACCTCCGCAGCTGGGCCTTTACTGAGGCCTGCTGACAGGCACACGTGGCGAATGCCCTGGCAGCTTTGAGATCTGGCTGCAGAAAAGCCCCTTGGACATCCCCAAACACAGCCAGAGCCGCTCAACCCCCAGCACTCAGAGGAAAGCACACTGTACTACATTAGACACCCACAAAGCATTACTGGGAGCTCCACAAGACCAAATCGCTCCTGGCACCTCTGAATAATTTCTTCTCACCAAAAGTCAGATGAATTTAAATTAGAATAAATCCTTTCTTACACTTTCTAAACAACTTCAATTAAAAATGACCATTCGAATCAGCTGATAACTGGTCATGTCTGTCAGATGATGAACTGGTCACTGACCTACATGGAGTCTTGGAGTTTGAAAATGTTTGTAGATGAGACTAACCCAGCTGTGATTTAGCTGTACCCTGAGCACATGAACATACTGTCGCATGCATTTTAGCTGCCTGGACACTGCAAAATTAAAGTCTTAACATTCAGCACAGTTGTTTATTTTAGAGTATTTCAGGTTACCATCTGCAGTTTTGGAGCTGCACCAAGTCAGTGTAATGGACAAGAAGCTGGTAAGTCCCTGATTCACAATGGGAAGACCAGAACCAGTTCAGTCACTTGCTGGCCTTTAGGATGTTTGTTTTCCTTCCACAGGTTCTCCCAGCCTGACTGTACAAACCTTTTTTCCAACTCTTCTGATTCATTCTCTGGCAAATCACTGCTGGCAAAGCACATTAACAGTGGCTTCCCTCTGAGGGAGGAGGATTTCCCAGAAATATCACCACAAGACTGATAGTTCTTAGATGAAAATGCCAATCTCAACCTGTGCTTTGGACAGGTTTTGCTTCTGAAAGACACTCTAATTTTTTCCTTAATTAGAACTGTGCATGTCCCATGAAACAGAGCCATTCTTCTATGGCATCTGCACTTTCATTCCCTAGAATAGGCCATTTCCCTGACCTACAGCTTCTGTCCCTTCAACTCCACTCAATTTATGAGGATATAAACCAATCCTGATGGGCCTTCCTGTGGTGCCAATAATATTTTGTTACTCAAGCAAAATTAAGGGTTGGAAAAAAAAATGCTTAAAAAAACCCCCAAAACCCAAACTAAAATCCAAGCCAAAAATACAAATAGTTCATTATAAACCCACTGGATATGTTAGAAACCCTCTCCCCCAAAAGTGTGCTGTGCTGAAACACTTCATTAAATCTTTTGCACTTTAAACTGTCGAGATTATTCTTTCAAAGCCTCGCTATGTGATTTACTCCAACATGCATTCTGTAGGGAGACACATAAGATTATTTATACGTGATAAATGAATTAATCCTGCACGTAGGAGCTGAATATTCTGTCACCTCTTCCTGCTGGGAGACCTGTGCAGGCAATAGCCAAGCAATGCCCCAGAAAGGTGAAAGATGAATCCCTGCCTAAGGAATTCCCTGAAGGACAACAGATCAATTAAGTCATGTCATGTTTTCAGTTCCATTTGCTCAGCCTCGTGCAGGTACCGACAGTGGCTGCCTCCGCTGTGTCTTTGTTTCAGCTGCTGATAAATGGGGTGAAGCTCCCAGGCCAGGCACGGAGAGGAGACGCAGCCCGTGACCACAGAGCAGAACCCACAGCAGCCAGGCTCAGACATCGCCAGAGCACGAGCTGTGCTCCTCACAGCAACCTGGGGGGCACCTGAGAAAATTCTAAGGAATAACACATTAGTTGGGAAAATTCCTTAAAATAGGAGCTATGTTGTTATCTGAGCAATTTACATGGAAAAAAACGAAGTGTGTACTGAAAAATATTCACTCATTAAAAAATACAGCAAATAGTACATGAAAAAAAATCCTGGGCTGCCTGGGGAACTGATCTGTGTGGATTCATCTCTACTTCTATGTATGCAGTAAATTTGCCTTTTAAATACAGAAATGTTAAGAAAACCTTTTGATACAGAAGTCACAAGCCTCAATCAGTCTTATTTCAGTTTACAGAGGCCAGCAGATCCATGAAATGCTTATCTAAAAATTTATGGCATCTATTGTGGACCCTACAACAAACAAACAAAAAACCCACAAAAGAAAACCCCCACCCAGCGCTCCTGTATTTGTATACTTGAAATTAAGAACCACACTTAAAAAAATTGACTTGCACTACTTAATTCTATAGAAGACAAAAGAGCAGAAATTATTTTCCAACACAGCCACACTACCAAATTTAAATGAATAATTAACTCCAGAAACAAAATTGAAACCAGGCAGAACACCTAAGAAAAGAACCATATTGGCACTGAATTTTTAAATTTGTGTGATCTTACTGTTGGGTACAGTGGCTTCTGAGAGTTGGAAAGAATAAATATAAGTTGCTGACAATTAAGTTATTTGCCTGAAGAGCAAACTCTTCTAATGTCTGAAAGTAAAAAATAAATCACCAAAGAACCCATGTGAATAAACTCAGCCCAGAGAGTCACCAGGCACTGGCCTGTTGGTGATTTATCCTCCGTGCCTCCCATTCCCACTGTTCCCATCCCCTCCCTCTGTCACGATCAGTGGCACTGTCTCCTTTCAGTTTCCTCATTTCTGTCGCTTCCTTAAGAACCTCTTCCATAAAATCTTCATATCCAAAAGAGTCAGTTCAGGTCTAAAAACTGACTCATTCCTTAACAATCATTCATTTTCTCCTGCTTCCCCCATACATCTTGTTCCCTTTTTATTCTCCAAATCCCATTGGAAGCCTGGTCCTATGATTTAGGAGAAAAGAATTAGAAGAGGAAAGTTCTCAGAAACAGAGCATGACTGAAATGTCACTGGTGAAATGAGAATCCCAAACTAACAAACTACTTTAACTGATGGCCTTTCCATAGAATGGAGCAAAATACAGGGGAAAGCAAAAAATCTGAAATATGCCTGCTGAGGAGCAGAGCTGGAGGTGCCTGACTGATCGTAAAACATTTTAATAGCTAAGAGTCACATTAACCTAAAGAATGTCTGAGAACTTCTGGTGCAAACTGAAGTGGTTTGATACCCAAAAATGCTGCCTGGCTTTAAGGAGGTATGAGGGACAGTCCTTAGCACAGCTGCTGCAGAGACAGGATTCCTGGGTTCTACTTCTGGCTTCTTTCCCAAGACCACCAAACATCCCCCAAACAAAAGCAAAATTGTTTCAAACTGAAAAAACACCACCACATTCTCAAGCACTGCTGCAGGAACCTTTGCTAACAGAAAAGGCAGGACATTATGTTATTTATGCACCCTGAATTAAAAGAAAATAAAAACTTCTTTAGGTGAAAACACACTTTGTGGAACATAAAGAAACACAGTGCTGTTATTAACATATTTTAAAGCTGTTAACATTGTATAGACTCAGTCAATAGCAATAATCACAGCAGCCAGAAACAGCAGTCAAGCAGGAACAAATGAGGATACTACCTCCATGTCATACATGGGTGGCCCCAAGATATCTTTCAGAGCATGGAAATCAATTAAAATCGGCATTTCAGGTGGCAGAGCCAGGTCAGCTGTGTCACTGATGGATTCTGGTTTGGCATCCTCTGTGACGTGTTCTTTGCAATCTAAGGGAAGAAAATCTAATTTAGGATTTGTAACAGTCTTTCCTAGACAAAGGAATTTCTTAAAAATCATGACAGAGAAAAATAAAATATGCAAAGAAATGCTCAGAAAGTTCAGGAAAATGTGCTCAAACCACCTCTCACAAAAATCTTGTCAAATTAAAGATAATACTGCATGAAATTTAATTATTAAGACTAAATATGTTCTAACAGTTCATCAAAGATAAAATTAAATCTAGAGCACTGACAGAGATGTAACTCATCAGCTTAAGTGCATTTTAAACTAATTCGAATAGCAAAACACATTAGGCTCATTTAAGACTTTGCACTTTTCACCAGATTTATGCAGAAAACCAGTATTTCACAGATTCAGAATGGTTTGGGCTGTAAAGGACCTTAAAGATGATCTTGCTTTAAGGTCTTGCAGGGACACTTTCCACTATCCCAGGTTGCTCCATGCCCTGTCCAACTGGCCTTGAACACCTTCAAAGGCTGGGGCAGCCACAGCTTCTTTGGGAACCTGTGCCAGGCCTCCCAAGCCTCAGCGGGAAGGATTTATTCCTGCAGGAGGAATCCTGTGCAGCGTGGTGTAACAGAGAACATGGCACTGAACAGGGCAATTCTGACAGTGCAGCAACTCCTGTTCTTTTTATGTGTATTTACAACTGTGCCCCAGCACAGACCTCCTCCTGTGCAGCCCTTGCAGCACAGACTCTGATGTGACACTTCACGTTGATTTTTGTCTCCCATGAGTTCTATGGCTTTGCTCAATCACCAAAGGGTTTGGGTTGGAAGGGACCCTTAAAGATCATCAGCCAACCCCCCACCACAGGCAGGAACATCTTCCACCTGCTCAGGCTGCTCAGCTCACAGAACTGACATCTCCTGTCTGCTCAACAGCCAGCTCAGAACACACCACCTACAGGCCTCGTTCAGTGGGAAAACCTCAAACAATTTCAGTCTCACAGTCTGTGGCTTTTGTCTCGAAATACTGCACACACACAGGGCTCTGTTCTTTTCTTTGTTGAATGAGATATCGCTAAGATGTCATGCTTAATAACCAGTAGCAGCAAACACTTCCTCCAAGGTCCAATTATCAGGCATTTTCAGAAACACCTACAGGCATGATATACTCTTCAGGAAGGGCTATAAACGCCCAGCAGCCTGACACTTTTGAATGCAATATACTGGAGTGTCACCTAGGAGGGACCACACAATCAAAGCAATAGTTCAGAAGGGTTCAGAAGGGGGCTCTTCCCTTCCTTCACTTACAGCATGATTGGATTTCTTACCTGTACAGTGGTTCTTTAGCAGAATTGCCTTCAAATTTCTATTTTCTCTTTCTATACAAAAGTGAACTGTAATGGGAACCATATGTCTTGGGGTGACTTTTATGATACTGTATCCCCTATCATCTGCTTTATGCCCAGACGTGGGCCGTGTAACGTTAAGCTAGGTCTGGGAGGAAGCTGGGGGAATTCTTTCGGCGGTCTGTGCTCAAGCACACATCCTCCTCCGTACTTCTCTCAGCTGTGTGCTACAGCATGGACAGAGGGAGTACATCTTTGCTTTCAGCTAGCTTCTTGTTTGTTAGCTGAGGCAAGAAGTTTTCTCGGGACTGTGGCTGCTTCTCCTGGAACTGTGAGCTCTGCCCCGGTGCGAACAGCAGAACATCCCCGCGGCCCGGGGGGGAGGCCCCAGGACGCCGCGTGCCCGCTCCGGACCTCGGGAGGAGCCGAGGAGACACACCTACAGAAAGAACTCTGAATCCAACAGCTTTCTCTGCAGCGAGGTTTATTATCTATCGTTATTCATTCTTTTCCCCGTGCCTCCGTGCACTCTGCTGCTTAAATAAACATTTTTTTTCACTTTCCACCAAGAAATTTCTTTTGTAGTTGGTGGGGGGAGCGAGTGCCGAAAGCTGCCTTTTTAGAGGACACGTTCATCTCAGGAGGTTTCCTCCTAACTTATTTCAAACCGAGACGCCACGTCAAAGTCAAAGTCTCACACCCAGTCTGCAGAGGAGCTGTTTCCATGACTAAGATCGAGAACTCGCTCACCACTGGCAGGGGCCGACACTGCGCGGTGACCAAGGGACTGGGAGCAAAGGACAATGCAAGCCGGGAATCATTTCCCCACAGAACCTGATCGAGGTGCAGGAGGCTTATCAGCGCTTCTCAAGAGCCCTCAGCAGTGTTTGAGCGAAACACGTATCAGAGAAGCGAAGAACGCTTGGACAATCCAGCTGTTTCCAAGGCTCTGTGGCACTTTCAGGGCAGTGCCTCCCTGCCCTGGGGCCGCCCTCCTGCACACACACACAGAGTGAGGGCTTTTCTTCCCACCCCAAGCACCAGCACAACACACAGTACTGAAGTCTGTATTACACAGGAATGTACACTGAGCTTCAGGACTCCCGCACCGTACTTCGGACCCAAATATGGGCTGTTTACTTTCTTTGAATTCTTTCTAATTTTAGTTTGAAAAGGAACCTTCTGGGTCTTCCTTTGCACATCAATGCATGCACAGTAACTGAAGATCCAGGAGTTCAAACAAGTACAGAGAAACACAAATCACTGATCTAATCTATCTACTATAATGTGGAGAGGTGGTCAGTGGTCCAAAAGTAATTCTCAGAATTGATGAATGAGGATGTCTCCTTTCACAAGATACAAACTATCCTAATTATTTATCCGGATACATAAAGGCCTTTTTACAGATAACTTTGTGACAGTGCAAGTCTCACTAATGCCTTAACAGAGTATCAGGGAAAACATTCTACATCACTATTAACATGACAGCAGCAACTCGGCTTTCATGCAGGACTCCAACCTAAGAGTTATTATCCAACAGCCACTAATCTTTCCATTGTACAACTCACTGCTCCATGGCTAAATCCCATTCCTTTACTGCAAACACCGCCTTAGTCAGATGCCTCCGGTTGTTTCAGCATGTCTCTCTGTTTTTGTTAAACTACTATTTTTGTACATATTAAATTCAAAGACATAAATACTGGCAAGTCTAGGAAACATGACCCTGCATGCCATTCTTGCAATTCAGACTGCAATTTCAACACTATTTGATAATCTGACATGCAATTCATATTTCAAAACAAAACTGAGTTTAAAACCAGCTGCTTTTGTTCTATACCAAGATTTTACTGCCTAACAAACACAAACATATTTATTTCACCTAACTCTGTATACAGCTGAAGAGACAAACTCCTCATAAACAAATCTGGGAATTTGAGGCCACCTGCCCTATTAAAACTCTTTTGAGTTTATATAATCTAATGAGTAGATCCTGTTTTATAATCTGTAACAATAACAAACTCCAGACTTTTTCTAAAAATGTTAACCTAAATTCTGGCATTATCTATTTTTCTATAAAAGCATATAGTGATGTCCCAAAATGTAATTACAAACTCTAACTTCTTCTTTGAAGGAAAAAGGCATCTTCGTTTATCATCTTTAAAGAAGTGCTGACTATGAGGAATCTATAAAGACACAAGTAATTAAAATTTCCACTAACAATGATAAATGTGTGTTCCCTACCTACCCCAGACTAACAGCCACTAACCACAGTACAAGCTAAATGACACATTTATCTAAAACAAGACACTTAAATTCAAGTTTCCAGAAACAGAACTTCTCGTTAGGACATCAGCTTAATCATCTTACGTTTTGAGATAAGGTGGCAAAATAAACTAACAGGTCAAGAAGTGCCCTTAGCAGAGCTCCAAACTGCACTAGAGGAACCACCTGCTGCTCTGCTATTACATGTCTGCTTACACAAAAGCAGCATGGTATTGAGCTGTTTTAACTTTTAGAAATTGTAATACTAAAAATAAACAACAACACATAGCCCTGCCCAAGTAACCAAAAATAAGTTCAAAAAACAACCAACCAAGAAAGATTATGTTTGTAAAATTTTCCAAGCAGAATCTGCAGCTACTCAAAGATCACAATGTTCCTCGGCAATCTGCCTTTGCAAGTTCCCAAAATAAAACAAAGTCTCACATGTAAATACTGGATTTGTAAGAAAATGGACTCTTAAGACAACATACTGACAATGAACTATTAAATATAATTAAAGAATTAATCTTAATAGACATTTTGTGGCACAAAGATTTTAAAAATTAAGACTGCTACCTTCTTCTACAGATGTACTGGAAATGAGAGAATACAAAAACCTAAAACTTCCTCAACATGTAGCAGTTTCTCATCTCCTCTTAAAACAGATTTAAATTAAGCACTAGCAACACAAGTTTTAAACCCAAAGATTTCTAGCCATACTTACTGACCAAGATAGAAAAATACAAGTCTAACATTTTTAAGCTGTTTTTAACACATCACATTCAGATTTGCTCAATAGCTACAAAGAGATATAAAGAGCATCAGCATGATGGACAAGGTTTCAAGTTTGTGGGCAATTAAAGGGAAAATAACATGTCCTTTTTTTCTCATTGACTTAGCAGCAGATGCTTCAGCACACAACAGACAGACTCACAATTCTTTTAGCCCCTCCAAACTAAAAAAGCCCCCAAAATTGCATTTACGTAGAAAAGGATGGGATTGGTCTTGCTGACAACAGTTCACATTCAAAGCCAGCCATAACATGAAACTGCACCCGAAAAGCAACATTCCACTGTCAAACTTAAATCTTATGCACCAAACTTTAAGGAAGTGTTACTTCCACAAGGTTTTCTTTAGGAAGGGAACAACTTCCTGGGACCCTAATCCTGTTTACACTTACTTCCATGCTTAAATTTAATGCTATGTGCATTTCTCCCCACAGCATCAGAAAAGTTCTCTTTCCACAAAATAATTACATTCCATCATTTGTGACGTACAATAACAATGTTTACTTGAAGCACTTGAATTTGAGGTGTTCACACAGAAATATTTTGATAAATTAACACGGAAAAAACCTCCACTTTAAAAATTAATTTGTATACAAACCAAACTTCTTAGAACATTTATGCTTTTTTGACCTCCTACAGAGAAGTCATTCCAAGCCATTTTCAGAAATTTCTGAAGAAGGCCCACTGCAGCCTGCAGAGCTGGGAAGCTCTCTAAGGTCAGCAGAGCTGAGCTCAGACCTGAGTACCTGCAGACACACCACCCTGAGACTGATGCTCATCAGATTTCATGTGTCAGTTCCCATTGACCACTTGGGTCAAACTTGCATTTAATTTAAAACCAAGTGTTTCATCCACAAGCAGTAGAACAAACTGCTCTGTATTGCTGGGTTATGGAAATACTCAAGTATGTTCAAAGTCTTGGTTTCAACATAAATACAATTCTCATTTCATCATTTTGAGTTATGAAATATTACCTGTCCTAAATCTCCCTTTGGGTCTGAATTAGACAAATTGTTTTTCACTCTGAGTTTCAAGTGCTGTATCATGATATGATGCCTTAGTGAACAGTTGCTGCATTGTATTCTCAAGGCAGTTGCACTAAAATAGGAAGGAGAGTTTCACATGTTTTTGTGACTCCTAGCATTTCTTCTAGTGTCAAAAGACTTGAGGAGTGGCTCATAAATCTTAGATAGTGTTTCAGTGAAATATCAGATAGCATTACTGTACACAGGGACGACTCCCCAGAGAGCTCTGAAAAAGGATTGCATTTGCCTCTGCTGAAGCTCCCTGTGCAAACTCAACAACTGACACAAACCAACACTCCTGCACTCACCACTTCTCCAGAAAGCTCCGGAGTCAGAGGAGCAAGGAAGGCACTACAAAGCTGCCAGTGCATTCCAGTGGTGCATTTCTGGGAAGTGCCAAAGAGAATCTCCAGCTCTGCTAGGGCAGTACCCTGCTTCCTAGAGCCCACTGCCCAACAGTGGCAAAAGCCTCATCTCTACAAAGCCTTGAAAACAGGTGCTCCCCTTGGAGTTAATAATCTGATTTAATCAATGTAATGGTGGAAATTCTGTGATTCTACCACCTAGTGTCCTTAACTTTTACTACAACCCACCAGGCAGAGGCACTCAGCTGAATAAACACAACAGGCACCACGGTACAATTTGGCTATGCTATGAAGCAGGTATAAATTACCTTTCAGCAAGCAAGGCAAGCCTGCACTCTGCCCTCTCCTAGTCACAGCTCAAGGCATATCAATGTACTAACTGCAGAGTCTCAGCCTCACATCAGCAACACACAAATATGGAAAGCAAAAATGAGTTATAGGTATTTTTATATAAAGAAAAAAAAACAAGAAATAATTCTATATGAAACCATTAAAGGATGAAAACTTGATTAACTATCTTCCAGAGTAATTCGTTATATGAAATAAAAATTCATTATCATGATGCACAATTGCACTAATGTCCACTAATCAACAGGAGAAAAAATGCCAAAGAAATCAATTTAGGCTACAGATCCCATTATTTGCATCAACTTGCAAGTATTTCCAGATATTTACAAGCTTTGTTTTGAATACTTAGTTGTTTTCAACAGACAGAATGAAAATAAAAATATTTTTTAAAAGGCTCCTACTCTCATACACTCCCAGCAAATGACACGCTCTGTAAAAACACACCAGGGTGTAAGCACAGTATTAGTACAAAATAAAACACACTTTGCAGACTGCACACCATTCTGTACAAGTCTTCATAACAGCAAAGTTTCACTGTAGAGACACCTGTCCCTTAGACTCCCTTTTATTAATACAGCTTTTTCATACGGACAGTTTTCACTCCAGAAGTACAAAGGTAACTCTTCACAGCTCATTTCTTTCTTACTCCAAACTGGGTCAACCAAAAATGCCAGCATTTTGCCCCCGTTTGACGCATGTGGCCTGCTATTTTAACTTAGCTTTGGTAATTTGCAAGTCCAGTACTAATTTTAACAGTGTATAATTTTAACAGTGTAAACACCTAAGTTGCAAGCACAGAGCTAATTTTAACATGGTAAATAACTCTCTCACTGGATTGAGACGTCTAATACAGTTCCTTTTTGTTACTTGCCTTAATAATAAGGTGTTTCTTCTTGCAGTACCATGAGTTTTGCTCTGAACCTACCTCTTGTTTATTTTACCAGAATGCTTGAAGGTCAGAATGACATCTCTCTTTATTCAGCAGTCGCATTAGACCTCTGAAACACCTTTTAGACACAGCTTCCTACTTTGAAAATATGACTTGTCAAAATTACTACCCAAAAGGTGCAGCAGCCAGGACACCTGATACTGCCTCGTGCTGGGGAGCTGGGCCAGCACAGCCCGAGGCTCAGCAGTCACATTCACAAAGAGAGCACAGGAGCATCAACTGACTTCACCAAGTCCATCAGAACGGAGAAGGTAGAGAACACACACATAATGTAAAAGGAAAGCATTGGTAAATATGTCTTAAAACCTCTGCCTTTTAATGTAAATGGGAGGATTTAAATTGCAGGATCGTTCACGGATTCAGTCACTGCTACTGTGAGAGCTCACTGCCTTTAAGCCAAACATTCAGAGAAAACCAAGCTGAACCTGCTTAAGCAAATACTGCTAAATTCAACCTCTGATATTACAGTTTTTACAGACATTACGGTGATCTTAGAAAACTCAACAAGGTAAAAGAAGATTTTTATTTTCCCTTCCCTGAGGAAGGGAAAAAAGGCAAGGTAAAGCTGAAAGACCGTCAAGAAACAGATTCTCAGAGACAAATTATGTAAGTTTTTACTGTGGGTAAAACTGTTCTTCAAACACCCTTCTAATTATTACCACTGCTTGTAAAAATATCCCTTATATTTCCTCCCCTGGGATTTACTCTCTGAAAGGGGTAGGCACTGTTCAAACTTGTTTGCTGCCTTGTTTTAAAGGAACAGATAATGAGTCTCCTCATTTGTCCTCCTCCAACCAGACCAGACCTATTCCAGCTGTACAGATGTTGGAACCTGAAGGTTTTTTCCACATCAACTAAATTGTGGAATATTTCAGAACATCAAACCGACAGGGCCCTGTTCAGTATTTTAAGTCTGTGAGTATCCTGGAGCAAAAGCAAGCAGCCACTCTGCAGTTTTCAGTTTCGGAAGGGCTTTGACACCCAGTTGTTCTCTGGCAGACTGGCAGAATTGCTTGTCACCTGAACTCATTTCAGTCTTTAAAAAACAAACTAATGAAACACCCAACACCCTGCTGGATAGATTTTATTAGACTAAGAGCTATCCACATTTTAGAAGTTCAACCTGAGGTTTGGGGTTTGTCCTGTCACATTTCTCATCTACCTTACACTGAGGACTCCTGCAGACATCCAGCGCTGCAATGAGCAGTGCAGAGCTCCAGCAGGAAATTGCTGTGTACAGCAACACCCTCCATCAGCACGTGGCTGGAACAAAAGCACAGCCATCTACACCCTCCATCATACCTTTCACTAAACACAGCGTGGATGTTCATTTTTATTAAACTGAACACTCGTGGGGGGATGGAAATGGGAGCAGCCACCTGTTGTATGCTGCACATGAACTGGATCATGCGCCTGACTTCATCCTTCCCTCTTCTATTTCAACACTAGAAAGAGACCTACCTTTACTGGTGAGGCAGTTATCTGGGTATTTTTGCTGTTTCAGAGTTTTGTGTTTAGCTTTCTTTCAGTCTGTTGGATGACTGGGAATGATAAAATCACTGTCTGTACACATGGGAAACAAGACCAGACTAACCAAATCTGAGAAGTTACCAAAGAGACCTTGAATAAGCATAGTCTTAAAAGGCACATAAAAACAACTCTAATTTCAGAGCTCTTCAAGCAGACAATTTTTTTAGTGTACAACAAAATAACCAGATTGAGTTCTGAGCTAGTAGGAACTACAGCTGTGCTTAGTTTTTTATTAAAAAGAAGTGAAAGATTTGCTTTAGAAAACCTAGGAAGACATACACAAATCATTACTGCATCCCTAAGATATCATGCATTGAACTTCTCAACTACCAACTCAGCAGGCTGAAACTACTCAACTTATGTCATAATTCAGCACTAAAACTGTACATCATAATAATGTCACACTATCTACCATGCTTTTGAAAACAGAGTCCTTAAAGAAGAATAAAACAGGAGAAAAAGTTGCTAAATTAGCTTCCTAGTGACTACATTGAAAGTTCCCTTTTTAACAAAACATGCCAAAGATACACACCTTCTCCTTCCCCCACTTCAGCACGATCTGGCTTTGCTTCTTTGTGCTGCCCTTCTGCCACTTTCACAGCCACTGCTCTGCAAATGGCTCCCAGCTTCCGATCCAGGGCACGCACTCCTGCCTCCCTCGTGTACCTGTGAGAGACAACAGCTGTGCTGGGCTGTTCTTTGCAAGACAGAGCTCTTTTCAACGGAAACACATCTCCTTACTAAACACACAGCCACGGAAAATGGGATGGGAGAGGCACCAAAACATGGGACAACTCTAATACATAGGAAAAAATAATTTGTTTTTATCAAAATAATTGTGGTTGCTGATAAAATTGTAGACAAATTACTGAGTGGGAAGACATGACTAACACCTGGTGCCAAGCCTCCATGAAACGCTAAGCAATGTCCAACAGCACTGAGCTCTTCTTGGATGCATAAAAATTAAAAGGAAGAAGTATTTTAAAACTTAAAATATATAGTTCACTGGAAATTGAGCAACTGGCTGTAAAAGAATATTTTGTTTTAATCTATGAACTTAAAAGAAGCACCAGGCAGTAACACTACACAGAACAGCCATAACGCTGGTCATAAAATACTTCAATTCACTGAATCCCAGTACGCTTTTTCCACTGGAAACGAGCTAGTTTCAAGTTCAAAAAAAGTTCTGATCAATACATTTGCTGTCACGTGCAACAAAAACCCCAGTTCTAATGAATAGAAGCTATTTTAAAACCCTGTACTTTAATTTTCTAAACCTAATTCCAAATTTTAGATAAATGCACCCATCAAGTCACAAGGAAGAAAAGGAAGGGCAATTTCCATTTTTTGTATGAAAATGATAGAAATATAACTTGGTTCTTTAAACTAAATGTTGTGTGCTGCCAAGGCCATGGCTTCACTCACTGCAGCCACACCAGCCTCAGGTGCTCCCGTTTATTCTCAGGGCCTTGGCAACTGTGTCAGCACAAGTGATTGTGAGCCACACCTGGAGAGCAAGAGCACGGAACTCTACAGAGGGGATGTTCTGTAGAGAAGACAAGAGCTAAGGAAAGAGCAATGCCACAAACTACCAACTGCTGAACTGCTGAAGCTATGAAGGACAATACATATTAAGATATATTTGTATTACCACTTTATAAACTGATTTATAAAAGAAGGTATATAAACTGAAAGCAATGAACAGATTTACCTGGTAATTATGCCCAACGTGGTTACTTGGGGAATCTGTATTTGCTGTGGAGTCAGACCATGTTGTTCAAGCTGTTTAGGAATCAAGTGTCTATGTGCAATTTCAATTTTTTCTTCTTGTGTGTATCCTTAAAAAAAAAAGAAACCCAAACATGTATTTATTAATGATCTTTTTGCTTAGACACTACAATGCAATTAAATTTCTTATCTTTTACAATTCTACCTGATTGAATTTAACAAAAAGCCTCCCCCAGCTATAATTTACAAGGCTGTTGGTATGATCCTTTGTGGCTATTCATGTGAACAAGAACAGAATTTTAGTGTTTTGAAGACCCCTTTCTCCATCAGAATCTTAAAAAGATGCATTAGCCAACTGACCACTAGAATACAAACAAATCAGTGAAGGAAAATATCATTACAGAATGTATCCATGTATCACCAGAGACCTGGAACTAAATTTTTCTGAGTGCAGTGCTAAATAATATTCTCATGACAGAGGCCATAACAGAGGCATCCTGCCTTGTCCCTTTTAACGACTTCAGCCACGCACTCCAGATTCCTGGCAGGGTTTCCTTAAGGAGCTGCCTTTCATTTCAGCAAAAACACCCCAAACTTGTTTAAGGACCTGCAACAGCCACTGTAATGAAGGCACTGCAGTGTTACCTGGCACTTGGATGACCTCCATCCTGTCCAGCAGAGCAGGTGGGATTGTAGCTGTTGTGTTGGCTGTAGCTATGAAAAGCACTTGGGACAGGTCAAAGGCTACATTTAGGTAGTGATCAGTGAAACTGTGATTTTGTTCTGGATCCAAGACCTTAACAAGAGTGAACACAAAAGTGATGCAATTGTTCAATTAGAACTAAATAAAATATGCACGTTTTTATTATATTCCATTTGGATCTGTCAAATCTGACTTTACAGTAATAAAATATGTTATGGATATCACCAAATTCTGGCCTTGCCTGGATTAGTCTGTGACTACATTTCACACCACATGTACAGTTCAAAAAGTCATTTCCCCATGAGCTGCTCCTGCTCTTTTCTAGAAGTGCTGCAGTATTTCTCCAGCCATCAAGCACCTCCCCCAAGCTGCATCTCCATGCCCTTTCACACACGGTAGAGTGGCCCTTCAAGAACTCACAGCAACCTTGGAAAAGCAGCCCATGTGGTCCCACAGAACAAGGGGAATTCTCCCAAACAATCCCTGACTCCAATCCTCAGCTGCTGCTGGCAGCTCTTCTTACTCTAAGCTTACTTCTTACTCTCACACCAACTCGGGAGATCCCTCTGTGAGACCAAGGGGAAGAACGCAATCCCAGCCTTATCTGCTGTCACTGAATCACCTGCCCCACTCATTCTGCTTTGTCCAGCTTTCACTACTGATGGAGGAGTACAAGTTCTTATTGCCCATGACACCCTGGGCAAGCTCTGACCCTTGGTGAGCCCTGGCTTTCCCAACACAATCATTTTTGGTTTTGTCCCAAAACAACGGAGACGAAATTGAATAAGCACTGCAGAACAAAAACACACAGTCTGACCAACCTCAAAAATTTACTGAACAGGTAGAACTAGGGCTTCACTAACTGTGCTGTCTTCCTAATGCTTTTAGTGCTACTTACGTGTGCTAATGCAACACTTGCCTAGACTGAAGATTAGGTGATAAATATTCAATACATATGTGGAACACAAGGGCACTGAGGTGCTGTCTTGTAGATTTTTTAACAGTGCCACAAACGGGAAGTCCATTGTACATAGCAATGTACTCCTGGCTTCTACACCACCCGTGAACTACCTTTGCTTCGCATCCCCTTGAAGCATTGCCACACTTTTCATTCCCAAATGATGATCAATGCTACACCAAAATGAGTAATTCTCATGTCACAAATAATGGGACTCATGCATCTCCTGAGAAATAGCACACCGCTGTCAAAATAATTTATCTGCCTACACCCAAATGAATGCACACAACCTGAACTATAGCCAAGAACAGTGTTGATAATTAAAAAACAACAACTGAATTTGAGGACTTCTTCGATAGCTATAAAAGAAACAATTCTGAATTTTCATTACTCTTAAATTCTCCTCAGGCTTTGAAAAGTGAAAAAATCTTTTGAAAAAATTTCGGATCAGAAAAAACTAGGAAAACCCTTTTTGTACAGAATGCTAGAAACATGGCTGACTTTCCTAAAAAAACAGAATAAATTCAGATTTTGAAGTGCTGCACAGATTTAAGACCAATATTTGGAAATGTACGGCAGCTGTAATAAAATACCAGTTACATATTCCCCTTAATAGTGAAATCTTAAAACATACTGACACATATGCTGAACCTAGGGCTGGGACTCAGTGAATGCCATTGTGCACTGGCTCTAAGCTATTCAAAAGCTTTTCTTACCCTCTTCAGCTGCCATTTACTCCCTTCTTTACCAATGAAGGCAAAGGCCTTGAAGTACCCTGACAAGCCAAGGCCACTGATTCCATCAGTTAGAGAAGTGCCTTACCTCAGCCAGCCCCCCAGTCCAGCCCTAAACTATAGGGAAGGAATGCAAGCACAGCATCTACAAACTGTCTTCAAAACAACTACGTCTATACCAAATATTAGCCTCCATTCAAAGTCTACTCTTGCAAATTTTTCAAAACCGATTTAAAAAGCTAATCCTAATTCAACTTACCCCTTTTTTTATACTGATAACAGTACTTCCACAAAATTCCAGTCTATCAGCTGAAGTTTTTGCAACTAATTCCAAAGGTGCTGAAAAGCAATGTATTCTGACAGACCAAACTGGCATTTTGTCACATTTATTTACACACGTTTCTGTCTTTCTCCTCCTAGTCTGCAACTAGAAATCCCTATAAATCCTATTAAGTGCCAAACTGGTGACTAGAATGTTATTTACAAAGATACACAAAATATTGATGCTGTACTCACATGCAAAAAATACTATCCAATAAAGATAAAGGAAACTGTAACCCAAAACAACTCCGATTATATTTAAAAATGTGAATTATCTGAGATTTTTTGCAAGGGCTGGAGTTCCTCTGGACTCATAATTCTTTGTCATGGTAACAGTTTTTTAGAATAAGATACAAACCAATGTCCTGCCTGTGTATTTCAAACAGATTTTCCAAAGCAAATAAAACAGTTCTTCAGTTAGGTATCTGCGCTGAAGTTCAAGTTCAAAAGTTTTCCAAGATATTCAACTAATACAAAAATATGAAGTACAAAAAGAACATTCAGTGCACAAAATATCTTGGCTAATTTATGACAGATAACTCACGCGCATACAAAGGCTTCTCTGTAACAGCTTTTTATTACCACAAAATCCAGAATAAATTCCATGAACATTTAATTGCCTGGCTATGCTCCTGGTCTAATTTCCCTGCATACAAATAGGCACTATCAGGGACTTGGATCCATTTCTGTTTTCTTCTGTTTTTAACAGAGGTCATCTAAATTTAGACTAAAATATTCCTTTGTTAATGAACAGTAACTGGAAATAGGAAGACATTCTGTCTTGCTGAAGCAACAGCTCTGCAGAAGCATTAGAATTAAACACATATCCGGCAATTAGAAAGCATCAAGCTTTGCTCCCAAACTCACAGGGATGGCAATTTTCTCCCTGAATATGCCCTGTTGTAGACAGCAAGAATTTAACACACCTACACATTTAGGAAAAAAGGATGTGCCTTTCATACTTAATGATGGCACTTACCAGACAAGCAGCAGCGTGAACAGCAAATGCAGCAGTTAGGTGACCACTGACTACTGTTTGCTCTCCAGCATCAGAGCCACCTTTGCTCACTCCAGATGGACTTTCCAACAATGTAAATCACAAGAAGCAGATGAAAATTAAGCTATTATGTCCAGACATGAGCTGTCCATTAGAAGAGGTAAAGCACCTGCTTCAGGATGTTTAGCCAGCAGTAGAGGGATATAGAGATCTCGCAGGGGAGCAGCCCAGCCATGGTTAATAGAGCAATTACTTCTCCAGATGCAACTAATGGTCAATTAGCAGAGCTTACATAAAGCCTGCGGCCCAGGCAGGCAGTGGGAAGTGAACCTTATGAGCCTCAGCTGGAAAAATCCATGGCAGGAGCAGAGCATCACTGAGAATGTGGTTTTAAAAGATGGAAACCAGAAACATCTCAAAGCAGCAACAAAGTACCCAGAATTCAAACACAACTAAATAAGTAAGGATTAATTAAATCCATTTACCCTCACAAATGACACAATAGAAGAATACAATTGTTCTCTACTGCAGGACAGGGAATGAAAAAAAATTATAAAAACCAGCAAAGGTTGAATAAAATTACCAATATTCATACACAGAACTAGATTCATGATTGGAACACTCCAAGAAATGCCAAATCATTGTGTCTGCATAGCAAACAACAGCCAACTAAAAAGAAAAATTTGATTTTCAGGTATTTTTATCCATGCATTGACTAGAATTAGGACAGCTGAGTTCAAATATCTAAAAGACAAATGACAGGAGAGATATCAGCCAACTCAGAAACAGAAGGCATTACATTTTCAGCAAAGTGTAAATAAAATCCCCCAGATGAACAGTACAAGGAAAATGCTTGTATTTATTATACTCCCCTGCTTGTTTTCTTTGCACTTTGAGGCTTTTCATGCACCCTAGAAAAGTGTACTACACACTTGAGAAACGCACAGGCAAAGGACCATAACTGTCATTTTTAAAAGCTAAAGAAGTGAAGCCATGCTATTTTCTAGCACATTTAAATTACTACTAGTTCATGTTAACATGCAAAGATCAAAACAGAGCTCTCAAACCATAGCCTGCTCATACACTGATTTTCAAAGAACTCGTTGGCCTTGTCAAAACAGTAATTTTCCACTATCAAGCAGGAAGAAAATAATGACGTTTGTAGAAAGTCAATTGACACTTCATTTGCAGAATGTCATACAGCATCCAGATGAGCTCATGACACCTTAATTTAAGTAGCATTTTTCATATTTAAATCACTGCATTAAGCACTGTCAGTCAAGAGAGTCATTAGAATGACTCTGTAGGCAAATACTATCAGAACCAGTTTCACCCCTACCTACCAAAGCTACCACACCTCAAGCCTGATAACTGAGATGCTTCCAGGATTATGCCCTAAGTCACTCCTGTGAAAGCGAGCCAGGCTAGCTCAAACAACGTGGCTATTTTTACTAATGCCTCTCCTTTTGACTGAAACAGGTACAGAACCATGACAGGAGCAGTGCAGCTGCAACCGTGGGAGCATGGCAGTCCCCAGAGGCAGAGAGAACACAAGAGAAGGCAGAGTGTAAAAGTGCAGCAGTACAAGGAGCTTCTAAACATGCACAATACTGAAACCATTAAGTGCATTAGTGCTGCACGTGCCCTGGCAGCCTCACCACTTCGGCCTGGCCTAGCCCTGCTGTGCCAGCACCTCCCTCGTTCTCCCCTTTGCCATCCCCTCTCTCATTGTGTCCCTTGCCATCCGAGCAGGCACAGGAAGATGGACACAGCCTTCTGCCCAGGGAAAGGCAACGCTTTGTCCCTTCCCCACACCTGAGGAGGTGCTCCTTCCTCTCCCCAGCAAACTGCTGGAATAAAAGCACTGAATGTAAACAAGTCAGTGGAAGAAGGAATTGTACTGAGATATTATGTCACACTCCAGAAAATGGAAATTGGGAAGAAGGTTCTGACAACTCATTACTGCTGTCTGCTACATGATACATGAAGCTTGCAAGGCACAGATCTCAATTCATCTTCTTCATGATCACTCCAGTTTCAGCCTCCTGAAGGCCCAACTAACCTAATTAAAAACATCTCAACACTTGATGGAATTTACAAAATATTCCAATAGTATCTCATTCATCAAAGTCCTCAATTTTATCTCCTGAATTTTATTTGTGTCTTTAAGCAAATCAACTTTGACAACCGTAAAACCTTTGTGATAAAATAACTGTAATATGTGCTTCAAAATTAGATTCATTTACATCTTAGTCTGAGTGCCAGAATTTCAGAAAAAATGCACTCATGGAAGACCTGACTCATAGAAAGCTAACAGCACACCATAATCAGTCAAGGAATGGGGCTCTGCAACTTACATGAAAAATCTAAGTTCAGAAAGTTAATTACAATGCTAATTAAAGAAATACCTCTAAAAGAACATACAGCTACTCCGTATTATGTACTGGGTAAAAGGCTTAGCTCCAATACCAGCTGGTACCATCAAGAGCTTCAAAAATGTATTTAAGTTGTTCCAAGAAAGAAAGGGAAAACTTGAAGAAGTCTAGTTACTGTCTAGATCCTCTACAGTTCTTTCTTAGCTAACAACATTCAATCATTAAAATCAATGTCTTGAGGTCCCCCAAATAGTGATATTTAGGGCTTGAACCCTATTTAAATACAGAAAACGCCCCAAAATCTATTCTTCTTCAAGTACCAATCGCTGAGATTTATATGCTACTAAGGCACTATGCAGCAGCATCTGCACTGTGCCCACGCAACTGACAGAAACCCACCCATGTCAGAACTCGGCAGCTGATACTGGAATAACAAAGCCGGCACTGTCAGGCTTTCTTTTGTCCAGTGAATCTTCCGAGTCCAGGTTAATTCTTTTAACATACAAATGAACCAATGCTTGCAGTTTAACACCTCCTACCTCAAGCAAGGCTGCTGCAGGATCCCCCTGCAAGCTCTTTGCCAGTTTATCCACCTCATCCAAGAGGAAAACGGGATTGTTCACCCCGACAGTCTTCAGCCCATTGATGATCCTGCCAGGCATGCTGCCCACGTAGGTGCGCCTGGAAAGGAATGGGGATGGGGAGAGAGGGTGGTGACACAGCGAAGAGGAGGAGCAACATCAAAAATAACACAAATAAAACTCCAGGCAAAATAGAACAAGAAGCAGTGCAACAATTCTTGCTTTTTTTACAAAAGTTTGTGGAACTGGTTGATAAAAATATGGAATATACAACTGAGCTAATATAAGCAATTATAGCAGCAGATGAAAATTCGAGTTCTACGGTGAACTAGTTGGACTGCAAAGATAATCATTTGCATTAAAGTGTATCCAAACTTGACAGCTTGTGGACATCTCACATGTTCCAGTACCAGCATCCTTGTACTGTAAGAACAAGGAGAAGCAGATATGGGAACCTCATTAATAAAAACAGTTTCATAATTACAATGCTGGGACCTCGTCATCACAAGAGAGTTCACACAGCATGTTACAAAAGAGAGCAAAATTCCAATTATGCTGAACTGTCAATGTCCTCATGACAGCATGCTTTAAAAAACAGCCACTAAAAATAACTGTATTTACTATGTCATTTCAATACAAAATGAAAAGCTGAACACTGCAATGAAACAAAAAATGATGAGTTTGAATTTATTCAGCAAATCAGTAAAATCTTTTTTCCATAACACACAGAGCACAAGTACATTTTACAGGTGCATATAACCTTTCTTTGCTGCATTTATCACATTCTACTTGTGCCAAAACTACTCAAAATACTACAATTAAGAGTATGAAATTCTAAGAAGAAAGAGATACATTAAGTGCTGAACTACAGTATCTAGCTCATGACTCTCACAAAGCAGACAAGCAGAACAGGCCTGCTTTGCTATATTATCTGGTTTACTACTGTCCAAAATAAACAGGATGACATTTTCAAAGATGAAACCAAAAATACCACAAGACTAATTTCAAAAGATACCAGAGATGACTTTAAATATATAAAAAACTCCCCAAAAAACAACAAAAGCAGAACCCAAACCACATAGCAATGGTGTCAGTTCCATGTAACATTTAACCACTGAGGAAACAAATTGCAGTAAATGTATTTAATTCTAGATCTGAGAAAAAAGAAAAAGTTTTAAGATCTTCTGAGCAGCCAGCAATGCAAGAGAAACTCAGTTTGCCTGTTACCACCATCCTGAGGCAGCTGCTAAAGACTGAAGCAGGCAGCAGGCAATAGCTCCTCACTTCAGTGCCTTTGTGTAGCCTTAATCTGCAGCCGGGGAGCGGACTGCTCTCACGGAGGCTGCGCTGCGGAACACTCACTGCAGATCAGGACTCTGCACGGGGAGCTATTGCACAGCCAGCCTGCCTCCTCCTGCTCCACCTGCACAGCCCCAGCCTTGCCAAGACAGGGAAAGCATCCTATAGAGCGCAACCAGAAAATCAGGAGACTGACTCAGAGCTGAGGTTCACAGAAGTGAATCACTTAGCAGTGCAAACAAATTTATCAGTGTAGCAATTTGGGCATTTCTTTGGTTTTTTGGGGGATTTGGGGTTTTTTCAGTTATGGGTTTGGGTTTTTTTCTTTTTGTGGTTTCGGGTTTTGTTTGGTGGTGGTAGTTTTGTTCTTCTCTGGGTTGTTTTCACCACAAGGTGCTCACTGTACTAGAGAAGAATTTTATATGCTTCAGAGACAATGCAGCCCAACTGTTTCAATATTTTGCTTATGCCAGTAATAGGATAACATAATTAGGTAAACATTAAACATTCTTTGTTCTTGCTTGGTACATTATTCTCAAGTGCATGCTTAAAAAATTACACTTTTTGAATGCATGTTTGTGTTCTTACATACACAACGTTTTACCTGATCCTTTTGAATCCTATAAAAATTTGAGCTATCCATGCTCCACTGAGTTTTAAGAAAGGGGCTGGTTTGTGAACTAAATGAAGGCAAACAGATGCAACAGTCTAAATCTGTGATATTAGAGATGGACCAATACCTATTTTATTATACTATTAATCAAACACTGGAGATCTCCTAAGTTATTACAGAACACAACAAAAGAATCCTTGGTAAGACAGGCCCTACAGGTATTTACATATAAAACCAGCCAGAATATATTAAAATTACAAGCAGATATGGCCATTTATCTGTCTGGCTGTTAACCTTTGCCTCGTAAGATGTGAAACTGAATGCTACTGTTCAGGAACACTACCATTGAATGTGATGTTGATTTCATTATTTTTGCTAGGGTTGAAAGGAAGAAAAACAATATCCAACATTAGCATTTTTGATGATATAACATAGTTTTGCTCATTTCTTGATGCAGTTTCTTTCCTTGCATTAAACCCAGAGGACAGTCAGCTTTCCCCACCCAAAACAGGAAGCACAGAGCAAGTTTCCTGCTTGTCTCAATTGTGCAGCAACTCTTAAAAAAACAAAACCCCTTGAGAGATCCAGGCAGAGAAGGTCTGCAACTTAGTAGTGCTTTTACATCGCTTTAGATCAGTGAAAAAGTACCTTTAAACAAAACACTGGAGTTGTACAGGATGTCATCAGGCACTATGTACCCCAGAAAATGCAAGAAAAACAGCTGGCAAATCTAAGCTTCTTGGTTCTCCCAAGGTAAACTGGGAAAGCATAGGAACAGGAACCCCTAAAGCAGTGCCAGTATTACTGGAAGAAAGAAATAGGACTCACTTTCTTCACAGTGATCTCAAGACAAATAGTTTTAAATGATTTTTAACTGCAGGGGTAGAGAAGGTTAACACCACTGTTTCTGAACATGCTTGCACAAGGTCACAGCCTTTTTCTTTTTTTTTTCTTTTTAAAAAATGTTTGTTCAAGGCCAGAGGTTGCATCCACTCAAGGGCTTTACAAATCTATCTTTGCTTTGCACTTGTCTAACAAAGCTCATTCCTCTCATGGGTGAAGCTGTCTGCAGTTTGCATTTTCTGGTGCAACAAGGCCTGTGCAGCACAGCTGTCCTGGTGAGGAATCCCACCTCTCCTCAAACAGGTGCACCTAAACAAGTCTTCAGCAAAGGCCTGAGCCACAAGTGAACTGTCCCAACGTCTGAAACTGCAAAGCAATGGTAACAGAGGAAGGAGTGCTTCACAGGAAGGTAAGAAAGAAGAGCTTCACACTTACCTCACCAGCCCCACTATAAATAAATGGCACAATTACATCTTCGCTTTTCAGATATAGAAAAACACACAACAGACAAGATCATACATTTCCTGGGTGACACAAAATACCAATATCGAGGAGATTTTAAATGCAATGAGCTGCTTGGCAAAAAGTTTTAAGTCATCCTTCAGAGTAGTTTGTGGGGGTTTTTTTCCAATTTTTTTATTTTTAACACAAGTAAACAAGAAATTTAAACCAGCATACTTCAACACATGGTATAGATGAGTGGCAAATGCAGATAACAGCAAAGATGTCAATAAAGGAGTTCTGGTTTCGTACCAAGAGCATGATTTCATTTTGGGAATGCAGAACAGTACTTGCTACTCTTCACCCAATCAGTGAAGGATTCCCAAGCCCCGTGTGCAGGCACATGATCCCCAGTGAAATGGCCAACCCTGGGCATTTCCAGTTGCCCCACGTACACATCAGAGGGGCAGCACAGTTACTGCAGCAGCACGCCCCACCCTGCTGCTTCCAACAGCTTTGTCTGCTGAATCTCTCCGTCGGCACCTCGCACTGAAGTGGCCCAAGTGGATGCTATTTCAGGCACTGTTTGCTTGCAAGTCAAGCTGAAAAGTTCCTTTTGCATGTTCCAGTACATTTGGTACATTTTTCTACGTGTTCAGTACATCAGCAGGTACACACAGTACTGTTCTCCTGCGATGTTAATGGAATCCTTAACTTAAGCCTCAAAGCCTAATAAGGAGCTTTTAGGAGAAAAACAATGTCTTCTAAGGTGTAATATTAGAAAATCAGCCTACTTAATAGTGAAACTCAGAAAACAACAGTCTGAGTCTTCTCCACTTCTAGACCACCTCCCTCTGACTGCCACCAGATGCACAAAGTGGACTCACCTGACTAGGAATAACTTGAAGGACTTATTCACACAGAAGGACATTACAGAGTTCTACAGAAAAGCTGTAGTTCTAATCTGATTAAATCTTATTCTGAGAAGCAGGAAAACAAACCAAAGCAGAACTTAAAATCCAGTATGCAACACACGGGTTTGATTTTAGCTACAAAAAACTTGAAAAAGTAATTGGCTACAAAGGACTCCTGGTACCAACTGCTCTAAAGTTAATTTTTAAACTATACACTTGCTTGTTGAACAGTAACCACACAATATTCTTGCTGATTCTAGATTACATTTTCCTTTGCTGGTGAAAAATAAACTCTCTTAGCAAATATTTCCCATTGGCTAATTTCATATACATTTTAATATGAAATTTATAACGGTTAGCCTCTAATACGAATTAATAATTTAATAATGCCCTCAAAAATGTGTGACAGCCACAAACACCTGAATTAAAAAGTTTTTTAGAGGCTCCCTCATATGACCCTACCTGTCTTTACTCTTTATGAGGTCTAAGCAGAAGATAGGAAGTTTGACTTCTGTTTATAAGGTCAAGCTCAAGATGTGTTTCCCCTGTTACAAAGGCTCGAGTCCTGCTCTGCTCCGGCAAAGTTACTTTTCATAATGCTGAGTATTCCACAGCCTCTAGTGGCTTCACTTCGAATAGCACCTTTGTTGAGTCACATTTTAAGTTGGTTTTAGGACATTCTATTTTAGGTGCATTCTTTTGAGAGTAGCTGCATAGCCACTGGGCAAAATTAACTGCTAGATGGTATCAGAAAAATAATTGATAGCTTTCATTCACAGTATTCACCTACTGTTGTACAGACAAACTTTATTCAGTAATATGACTTAAAAGAAAACCTGACTAAAATTCATTATTCCACATTTCCTACACTCCATGCAACAATAAAATATGTTTAATGGAAACAAAAATGCTGCACTAATGCTTGGCAGTTACCTATCTCTATTGCTCATTTATGATGCTTTCAGTTGCAAGGATTGAGGAAGGGACATAGAAATGGTTTAAAAGACTAAGAAGTAGATACATAGAGAGCCCAACATCAAAAACAGTCCTAAGGAATGTCATCCAAAAACTCTCCTTTGAAACCTGGCAGCTTACGTGTTCTTGCATAAATCTCCTTTTGAAATAGGAAAACAGTGCACAAACAAGTCCATTGCTATCCTCTAGCAACTTTCATGTATCAAAGTTTCTCCTCATGTTTTATCAGCAAACATGGTTATGAAGAAATGTAGTGCTACCATAGGTTATACTGTACAATTAAATCTTTACATCTCTCTTAAAATGTAGAAAAACCCAGAGTTTGCATCAGACTTTCTACTGAATTTTACTTTAAAGTGCTAAAATGACTGAAGATGAAATCCATTCCCTATGACAATAAAGGGCAGCAGCAGAAGGAAAGAATAAAAGGCTGTACCTCAACACTAAACATCCATTCCCATTAAAATTCTCTCCCAAGTAACACCACTGAAAACCAAGGAAAATCAAATAATACCTACCATTCTTTCAAAGAAGCAAAATTTCTCTGTATTGGCTAACAGTGAAAATAATCAATACATTCTGCAGAGAAAAAACTGCAATTAGAAAAAGAAATAATTACCTGTGGCCTCGAATATCAGACTGATCACAGACTCCTCCTAAAGCAATTCTGTGGAATTCTCGACCCAAAGTCTTTGCAATTGATCTTCCAACACTGGTTTTACCAACTCCTGGGGGCCCCACAAAACAAAGGATGGGTCCCTTGAGGTTGTTTTTAAGCTGTCGCACAGCCAAGTACTCCAAAACTCTCTTTTTCAACTTCTCCATGGCATAATGGTCATTGTCCAAAACAATCCGAGCTGCACGGATTTCCAGGCGATCTGGCATCAACAACAGCAAAGAGATCAGCATATTTACCTTAAAAATGGAAACCATTCATCCTACAGCAGAAACAAATTCCTTCATCAGGGCAATCTCCCAACACACACACATTTCAGACAATGCTTTTCTAAAGCAAAAGTATTATAATTCTTTTTAAATTTCCTTCTTTAATAAGGAAATTAGATCTGTTAGACATTATAGTACTGATAATGACACAGTACTGATAATGACATCCAAGGCTAAAATAATTATCATTATTTTCTATTTCTATATTCACATGTGTTTTTATTCACTGTAGCTAGAGTTCAAAATAGCAATCACATGAATCACACTTGCAAACTTTGCTTAAAGCAAAACCACCAAACTTCACATGACGTGGCATAATTTTAAAAGATCAAAGAGCAACTTCCACTGAAAAAACATTCTGCTAGGACATGACTGTCAACAAATATTTTACTCATTTGGGAATTCTTTGAATAATACTGCAAAGTACCTGTAGGCAGATCTTTATACAATTTAACGAGTAAAGAAAATATTTACAAGAAGATTTGTAAACAGCCAGGGCTCTATTTCAAACCAGCAACAATTCATCACTACAAATACCAGCAGGAGGGTAGAGATGGACATGCAGGTGTGCCAAGTCCACCTTGTGGAAAGTCATTTTGCCCACTTAACCTACTGGTGCGTGCTGGTCAGTAGGAGATGTCTGTTGGTCGTGTTTGGTTTCCTACTCTTCCCTCATTCTCCATTTTTGCACACCGTGTCTGTATTTACAGTATCACCCTCTACTCACAACTCCTGGTACAAAGCGGACATGAGACTCAGTTTTACTACTGTATCCCAAACTGTAATTACTAAAATTAATTGCAGTTGTGCTTTTTTATCCTTTTGTTCCTTACCAAACTTAAGATAAACCAGAATCTTCCTCAGAAAGACTAATGTTACAGAAATGTCCAAAAGGGTTTTTTGTCTGACATATAAAAAGACAATCAGATGCTCATGTCTTTATTATTTTTGATACATACTGGCTCAAATTGTAATTAGTTACACCTTCATTTTTTTATGGAACTATTCCTAATACTTCTTAAATTCACATTCCTAGATGTACAACTGAGCTACACAGGCTGTTCAGCGTACAGCTCTCACCGAAGTCTAATGGTTTACCTGGCTTACAGCAACACATCAATGATGTTTTTACAAGACAGAGCTAATACACAGTGTTTACACGATAGTTACTTGTCCTAAAGCATTTGTGCAAGAGAATCACCAGTAACAGAAGGGTTTACCTTTTGTACTCTTGTTCCATGGCAATTCTACCATCAGTTCCAAGTAATTTCTTGTCAAAGCATATTCTGGCATTGACTGAGGCATCTTCTTTAATCTGGAAATATAAGTATGGAATTCAAAAAGCCAAGCAGAAATTAAATGCAAAGAAAGCCTCTACTGCACTACAAGGCAGCGATTGCTGCCTGAGGTTTAAAATAATTTCAAAAACACAACCAACACAAACATATATCAAACAAGAAAAGGTCTACAAGATTTGTTTTAAATTTTAAAAGAAACCACCATTTAAAAGCCTCCTACCTTTTTATTTCTTTAAGACAAACTTTAAGAGCTTGTTCTGACATACTAGATGTTCTAATCTTTTTTTCTAGCATGACAACATCATCATGATCTTCTTCTTCCTCTTCATCTTCTGTAATGCTTCCATGACTGATTCTTCTATTAGGACGAATAGCTACAACCTGTGTAATGGAAACAGAGCCACAGAATTGCACCAGGTCGTGGGTTTTAAATAAGCTGTATACTTTGGCTTTGAATGAAAATCATGGCAAAAACAGGTAAAATGCACAGAAAAACTCACAACATTTTCATTCCAGAAATTAACTTCAAAAAGTGTTATTGGTGCTATTTTAAAAAGTTACAGTGCTTTATATATTTCCTAAGTGAGTTTATCATATATGCTAAACCAGCAAACAACTCAAACAAGAACAAAAGTGAAAGGAGCTATTTGCCATATTTCAAGCACTACAGCCCATAATATTAAGTAGAATAAACTTAATCTTTACAAAATGGGTAAACCTCTCGTATCTTTTCCATTTCTCAATGACTTCCCATTTACTAAACTATGTAAGTGCAGTTAGATGCAGCAAAAGTGAGCAAGTTTTACAACATCCATTCTTTATCTGTAATTTAAAAGGCTCCATTCATTTGCAATGCCAACAGTAAAAGATACACCTTTCACAGCACAGGCCAAAACTCACTGTGTGCACGCCATGCAAGTGACCTGACTCTTCAGAGGAATCTGAGCATTCATTCAATGTCACAAAGTGCTCAGATTAAAATAACAATTAAATTTAAAAAAATTAAAAGAAAGCCTAGGCAGTTTTAAACAAACATTTTGTCTTTTGCATATCTACACAGCCAAAGCTGACAGCTGGGTGCTCTCTGCAGCTCCAGACTGTGATCACATACTATAGCTATACATTAAAAATGCATAGATTAAAATCACGCATCCACTAGCCTGTTTAAAAAGTACGTCTTAGTACTTATTTAGAACGTTTAAGCATCCCAAATGTAAAGCTCCATACCCTTTTATCATCATCCTGTTTGGACTTTCTTGTTTTTTGAAGCAGCTTCAGGCCTTCAATCTGTCTAACAAGCAATGGTATGGTCATCTTGAACCGTTCTTCCAGCCTAACAGCATCTAAAATCTAAGAGCAAGGAGTTGTAAGCAGCCAACAAGTTCACACTGATGAATCCTCACTCTAGGGGAAGGGAACATGGAAGTACTGCTACTGTCTTTTGACCAGAGGTATAGAATAGATAGATTTAGGAAAATAGGTAGCAAGAAAAGCAAGGAGAATACAGTACACAAGATCTAGCCTCAACGATCTGGATGCCTGAACTACACTCCAAACTAGAGAAAAAGTCTCTTATGCTGTCTAGTTCAATGCATCTCAATATTCAGTTGCATTTTCTGTGGCAAACATCTATCGACATTCTATTTTTCAATTACTGGGCCTCAGGAAAGAGATGGCCCCGTTAAGAAAGTTACAGCATCATCTCCTTGGGTAACCCAGGGAAAAAAAAAAATCACCTTGTGTCTTACGGTTTTTGTTCAGAGATTTTTTTGTTTATTTTGTCTTTTTAAAATTTTACGCACAATTCCATTTTCATATTAAATGAAGTTATTATGTGGAAATGGGTAGAATTCTGCTTCTCTGTATTTCCACAGCTTCCACCAGCTGCTCTTTTCTTTAGAACTTCTAATAAAAAAAAAAGTGACACACTAATAACTAACGTACCTTCCTCCAACAGGATATTCAGCTATAGCACACCTTCTCTTCAAATTACTGCATAATTTCTACTTGTGGTGCTTAGAAAGAACCTAACACACTTTCAATTCCAGGTGCAGCATTAGCAGTCACAGAAGACAAGGAACAACAAAACTTCCAAACACAGTAAATACAGAAATCAGACTATTAAGCATCAAGCCATAAAGATCATTTTTGCAGAGATTTATTTTGCATAATCTACTTTGACATATGATAGAAATGTAACCAGTCTCAGTATTTAAAGAAACCCAGCCTTCAAAATGTTTTTGAAATTATTTTTTAAAAATTATTCTGAAGCTATTAATATTAAAATACATATAATGATCAGTCAGCTGTGATAAGTAAGCAAAGTTTCAACACAATCTGAAAAAAGATTTATCGCCTTTATTATGGGAAGTCCATGCTGTACTTATTGTTTAATAAAATGAACCATTTCCAAGATTTCCCAACTAGATCTATTTACTTTAGGTGAGTTCTGACATGTGCACATACAAACATGCTAAACAACAGCATCAAACCATTTTGCAAGCATTCATGCTCAGTTGTAACACAAATCCATGCTGGCATAATGTTATCACTGTACAGTCACAAGTGTAAGCAATTCCAAAATTATCTAAAAGTGACTGACTTTAGAAAGATAGCAACAACCAACTACCCCTAAAAGCACTGAAGAACACGATACCTGCAGCTTCTCTTGGTTGGTTGTTCGGATGATAGAGGTCAGTATATCTGGCAGAGCTTCTCTAGGCAGATTGTCCAGGAGACGCCGGAGCTTTGCGACTGCAGGCACCGACATATCCAGCATCTCAACCAGCTACAACACACAGGGAACAACACTAATGGCTGCTGTGTTTCTTTTGGAATTATCTCAGTGGCTCTCTGATCTAAACAGGGTTGTATCTTTCAGTGTCAAGCGTGTCTAGGTAGATTGCCAAAAAGCTACTGAAACAAGTTCACAAGAAGTTCAGAGATGAGGCATTAACTCAACATAGAGCACCAAGACTTAGAGCATTCTGCTTGAGAAGTTCAAAACTATCACTATTGTTTGCAGCTTTTTTTCAATACATAAATCTCCTATTTCTCCCACATACCCAGACTGAAAACTTCCCCATGACTCTTTTTCCGTACATCCTTTAAATTCCAATTAATTTTACTTCCATTGTACATATTTTCTTACATCTCTATAAAATTCTAAAAAAACAGATCAAATCTTTTACTAGAATGTATTTATAGTACTGCTGTATATGAAACACCAACTTTTATCATAGCACCAAAACAAGCAGTTGCACAATACTCAGCTGCAGTGAGCTGTGTAGACACCGTGGAACTTGGCACAGAAACCTCAAGCTCTAACACTAACATTTATTTTGTAGCAAAAATACTGAAATGCTACTAGTCGCTGAAAAATATACGAACTGGAGAAACAGAAGAGCAGATAGGAAACAAATAAAGAGCCTAAGTGTACACACAGGCTATATGATACACAAGAATAAAACACATTACCTGTACTGCATACTTGTAGAATTGCTCTGACAGCTCTCCAAGCTCCTCCTCAGATTTATGGCCATTAGTGAACTGCTCAAGCCGATCTAACTGCTGCACTTCAGCAACGGGATATGGCTTCTCCTTCAGCAGCTGCAGGATCTGGAATCGGCAGAGGCCTGTCACCAGCAACGTGTAATGGGGCTTGGGCCAGTTGCTACCAACCACCTGAACTGCCAAGGCAGCAGTGCCAATCCTAAAAACAGATCAAATCCTTGTATTATGTCACCTTCCACAGAACATTTTGTGTGCTCCTTATCACAAGTAATCAAGGTATTGCTTGCAAGACCCTGCTGGGTCATAGCTCCTATCGTGAAATGAAATCAAATTATCCAATTTCCCTTCTAACACAGATTACAAAAGCAAACCTTAAAACCTGAACATGAGTGAGTTAACTGAAAAACTAAGTAAGGTACTGTAATACAGTCATGCAATTTAGAAACACATGTAATTTCTTCATAATAATGGATCCTGCTGTGGACAGGCACACTGACATTTCTGCTTACACAACATGCACTGGGAAATGGGAGTGTTTGTAAATTATGGTTCTTCACTGAAATGCCCGGCCTTGCACTGAACCAACGTTTTAGATCACCGTACTTATTTACGCAGACTTACAACAGAAATTATTTTCTTGCAACATCTTACTAAGTCCACTGATACGATAAAGTTCGGAGAGTAAGGGTTACAGCATGTTAGTTTCACTACACAGAAATACGGTTTGTTTTCATTTTATGTGAACTAAGTCAATATACGTGTTACCTATGAGGTGAAAAATGCTATGGTTAACAGCTGCGACAGCCCTAGAGCTGCGTTCCTTCGTCTTATTTTGCTCGTCTACCTTAGCCTCTTTTCAAACTTCCCCTCCGGCCGCCGTCCAGCCCGCCCCCGGCACCTCGCCCGCTGTGCCGGCGGTGCAGCCAGGGTTCTCGGAGGGCAGAGGCGCTTCCCGAGGGCGGCGGAGCCGGACGGCCCCGCGGGGTGACCCTCGGCGAGCGCCGGCCGGCGAGGCCGGGCCGAGCTCCGGGGGGCCCGCAGGCCGCGAGAGCGGCAGGGAGAGCCCGGCCGGGCCGCACCTGTGCAGCTTGGGCAGGTCGTCGCAGTCGGAGGTGGGGTCGCTGGTGTTGGGGATGACGCCGATGATGGTGCTCCGCAGCGAGGTGCCCTTCAGCAGCCGGCTGCGCACCAGCTGCATGTTGCGCGGAGAGTCCACGCTGGTGCGCATGGTGGAGCCGGGCAGCAGCACGCTCTCGTGCGTGAGCAGCAGCGGCAGCCGGCTGGGGATCTGGATAGCGCTGCCCGCCGCCATGGCCGCCCGTGACCCCCGCGCCCCTCACGCCTGCCCCGCCACCGCGGCAGCCCGGCCCCGCGCGCGGCG